>PVKE010044658.1:0-12910 GCA_004027555.1 Craseonycteris thonglongyai | reverse complement strand
TCAATGGTTTGGTGTTTACCTGGAGAGGAGGGAGGAGGGGGCAGGGAGAGTTGTGGGGGGAGGGGGGAGTGGGCACCAGATATATGGTGTTGGAGGGGGACCTGATTCTGGGAGCTGGGCACATAATGGGATGCATGGGTGATGTGATGTGGAGTCGTACATCGGGAAACTATCTAATTTTTACCAACCAATGTCACCCCATTAATTTTTTTTAATTTTATTTTTTTAAGTTTTTCTTTTAATATATATTTTTTTTTTGACAGAGAGAGGGAGAGATACAGAGACAGAGACAGAGAGAGAACTGAACTGGGGGAGCTCCCAGTTCAGCACATGGTTCCGCACAGGCCGGGGCCGGGATTCGATCCTCGGTCCCCGGAGATGCAAAGTGAGCGCCTAACCCACTGAGCCATCCCGGCTTCCCCTCACCCCATTAAATTTAACAATAAAAAAAAGAATCTGTAGGTCACTTTGGTTTGTATGGACATTTATAAAATATCTTTTTTTTTTTTTTATGAGCACAGAATGACTTTCCATTTATTTGCATTTGAATTTCTTTCATCAATAGCTTTTATTTTCAGTGGCTATTTCTTTCTTCTTCTTGGTTAAATTTACTCATAAATCTTTTATTCTTTTTGATGGTACTATCAATGGGATTATTTTCTTAAAAATTTTTTTTTTCTGGTAGTTTGTTGTTAGTGTGTGAAAGTACCACTGATTATTGTATATTGGTTTTGTATCCTGCAACTTTTTCAATTTGTTAGCTTTAACATTTTTTTTGGTTGAGTCATCTGCACATAGAAAAAATTGACTTTTTCTTTGCCAGTTTGGATGACTTTTACTTATTTTTCTTGCATAATGGCTCTAGCTGTGACTTCTAGTACTACGTTGAATAAAAATGATGAGAGTAGGCATGCTTTAGGGAGGACAGCTGCCACTACCAGGATATATGTTAAATTAGATGCCTGACCCTCACGTAGCAGCTTTCAAAGTTTGCTGATGAATCCCTTTTAGGGAAAAACAGGGAGATGGATGTTTTTCCTTGTTCCCTCTATGCCGATCATTAGGGGAATAGCTGCAACTCGCCCTTGTTTCCCTGTTAACAACTGTTTTACTATTTGCTTAGTCTTGAGGCTCTTGTGGAAGCAAGACGCATTGGCTTTCAGAGAGAGGTGCTTGGGTTCCCTTCCCTCAGGTGGAAATCTTAACCCTTCACCTCAGGGAGAAGCTAGGAGTTGGGAGTACCCTCCCAAATGTATGTCCTGAGACAGGGGTGGGGTTTATAATGAAAGTGTGTTTCAGCCTTTCCTACCAGTTTTGATGTAGGTCTTTTCTTGTTCATCCAATGTGTAAGAGTTGTTTAGATAGTTTCTGTATTTCTTTCAGAGATAGTTTCTCTATATGTAGCTGTATATTCTGTGTGTCCGTGGGAGGAGTACAGGAGCCCTCTATGTCACCATCTTGACCAGCTCTCTTTTTATACTTTTATTTTAAATAAATTAAATAAATATTTAAAATTTTCAGTTTTAATTTTCCATATATATCTTAAATAAGCTAAAGCTCTTCGGAGTAGTCAATAATTTTTAAAAGGATAAAGAGGCCTCAAGACCAGGAAGTTTGAGACTTACTGATTTTTATCACTTACTGAAACGTGAAGACTGGTTCTCAAGGAAGGGGAAAGAGGTTGAACATATGCAAAAGAAGCCAAGGTAGAAAGTCCTATAACAATGCACATTCTAGGCACTGTGACTTAATTTGAGATAAATAGCATCATCTCTCTGAGAATAGTGGGGAATGCATGTAGAAAAGCTATCAGAAAGATACTCGTACAGGAGCCTTCCTGATTTTGAACAACACTGAGAGTATATTTTTTATAACTAATTTTTAAACAAAATTTAGCAATAAATTAAATTCTCTCTATAGATATATGTCTACATATACAAGGGCTGGCTGGAAAGTATCCAGCCATGTAACCTTTCTCGATGTATTGACAATGGCTGGGTTTTTTTCCAGACAGCCCTTGTTTGTCTATCTTTATATAAAAAATATGGAGATCATTTGTTTTAAAGGGTTACAAATATTTTTTTTCTGATTATGAAAGCAATACATGTTCACTGTAGAAAATATAGAAAATTCTAAAAAGTATTAAAAACGTTATGAATTATAGTTTTACCTTCCAGAGATAGTATATTATCTATTTCCTTGTTCTTACTTTTTAAACAAAATTGTTGTTATGTTTCATATATAATTTTACATCTACTATATTTTTTTAACCTTTTGTTATGAACATTTTCTAATTGATAATCATTTGAAATCATTATATGTAGTGGAGTAAATAGTCCATCAAGATTAAACAATTTATTTAGCTAATCTGTTACAGTTTGACATAAGGAGTTTCCCCCCATTGTTATAAAGAATATTTGAATGTGTCCCTCTCTATATATTCACTTATTCTGTACACTTGCACACACATACATGTGCATGTGCCAAGAACTCTGCATATGTTCTTGTCTATATCACTGACTTAAAAGCATTTATTCTACACACAGAAATGAAAATTACAAAGATGTACCCTCCTAGAAAATTACCATAAATACTTACTGTTATGATTATTGGCAAATTTCAATTAAAGAGCTGGTGAATTTTTAAAAAATGATTAAATGAGTCTAAATGGAGTGTGAATAAATTAATGAATAATAAAAGAAATTGAAATTAAAGACATAACTGTAGAGTAATGGTGGTAACAACAGTTATTAAAATGTAGTATAAAACTAAAATAATTAAAACAGGGTGGTTTTTAATGAAGATTGACAGGTAAAATAACAAAATTGCCTGATATAGCATATATAGAAATTTAGTAAATAATTATAGGCAGTATCAAAAATAAGTGGTGACACTGAAGAATATTCAATAAATGATGCAAAAATACCATTAACTATTTAACAAAAACAAGCAAAAATACAAATCCCATTGCTAAAAAGCATGTTTAAGAAAAAATTAGGAAAGATGCATGGTGCCATCTTGTGGTGAAATAAAAAACTGCATACATATTGCTTGAGATAACACCTAAAAATTGGCAGAAATATAAAATGGAGACTCTGAGGAGGTAAATTATTCATTAATAAAGAGACTTATACCTGACATTTGAGCACTAATTTAAGAAAACTTTTGTTAATACTTATAAGATGATTTTATTGTTTCAGAATATATTATAAGTGGTAGCCAATATAATGATCCTAAGTAAAAAGGTAAGAAATTATAGTTGCAGATTTTTACATAAACAAGAATGCTAACCTGTCATGCTTTATTTTAATAATGTAATAAAATAAAAGATATCGCTTCTCAGCCTTTTGGCTAAGATCAAGTGTATAAAATAAAAGAACAGTTTTAATAAAATAACACTGATTGAAAATTCATATATGAGAGTAGAACCTGCCAGTGGTTATTTTGAACAAGATTGCATTTTCAGAAACCAGCTGTCTGGACTGTGGAATGTGAGATGAGGTCAAGAGCTTTCCCTGGGATTCTAAGTAGTGTGACTGTATAGCTCCTAGGCTTAATGGAGGATTAAACTCTCCTCATTGTCCCCAGCTACAAGCTCTACCCATCAACCTTATCCACATTGGCTCTGCCTCCAGGCTTCCCATCAATACATCAAAATTGCCGCAAGGACATATGGGTAAATCTACACGAAGCCCTTCCTCCATTTCTGGGAACAAGCCTTCCTTCTCAACCAGTGGCCGCTGTACAGCTGCTGCATTCTCACGCACCTCTGCTCTTTTTTGGTCCAGAGGTGAGCTCCCAGACTAAAGTTGACCTAGTCATTGGCATTTTGGATTTAGGACTGAGAGAACTGGGTCAGTCTCTCTCTGGGTTATCAAGAAGACTGAGAACTTCAAATTCAGGAGCTTTTGGTGACTACTAATGGAACTGGAGAAATGGAAAGAGCAACTAAAGGAGATGAAACCCAAAGGCGCAGCAATGGGAGATGACTGACCCTCCACTATGCTCTCATCTGGGCTCTGTTCCTCTCAAACAATCATCTTTGCTCTTTGCTCAGCTTGGACGTTCAGTAAGTTTTCTCCTGGATTCCTTATATTCCCAATATCCTTCTGATAAACTTCATTTCGCTAAATCAAATGTAAATATTTCTGTGTTCCTTGAATTTGAAAGGGTACTAATATATCTTTTGAAAAGATAAAACTGATGTATCTTTCAATGGCTGCCCATGACCTTCATATCAAGTTCAAATTCTTTTTTTTTAAAAGATTTATTTTTTATTGTTTTTGACAGAGAGAGAGAGAGAGAGAGAGACAGAGACAGAGACAGAGACAGAGAAAGAGAGAAGGGGGAGGGCCTAGAACAGTCTCCATAGTTGCACAGCATTGGTTTTTCCAAATAGTTTCATTCCACAGGTGGGTGCGGAGCTGCACAGGGTAGGAACTAGGCCCTGGTCTCACCCTGGTGAGAACGGAACTGGAGGCACTCCCCAGTTCAGCATGTGGGTCCACATGGGCTGGGGCCAGGATTTGATCCTCAGTCCCCGGGGCTGCAAAATGAGCACTTAACCCACTGAGCCATCCCTGCTTCCCTCAAGTTCAAATTCTTTCACATGAGGCTTATAAGGCTTCTTGTGCTCTCTCAAGCCTCATTGCTGACTTTGCATTGCACGATTCTTTCTTCCATCCACCCTGGACCAGATTTCTTCACCTTCCATGATGAATCGTACCAAAGACTTTCATTTGCCATGCCATGGCATTCTACCTACCTCTCCGCCAAGCTGTTCCCTCTCTAAGAAATACTCTTCTACTACCCTCCTCCCTTAGCAGTTCCTATTCATCCTTCAGATCCCAGCTTGGGCACCACTTCCTCCAAAAATCCTCTTAGGCCCTTTTAAGCTGGATTGCTTGCTTCTCCTGTGTTAGTACCATATCTCTAACACTATTAGAGCTTTTATCACTGCATCAAAATGGCCTGTTTATTTGTTTGTCTGTCTCAGGAGACGCTAAACTCCAGGAGAGTAGGATAGAGTCTGCCTCACTGTTGCATAACCTAGAGTACAGTAGGCACTCAAATATTTGTTCAATGAGCAAGTGAATATATGTGGAGAACTGTATCTGTTATCTAAGTGAGAAACACAAGGCACAAGTGAACTGTGAATCTTTTCAGAGCAAAGTGTCCAATCAGCCTCATTTCTACTTAGATGAGAATCTATAAAATCTCTAATAACATTTTTGAGAGCTGCTGCCTCAGATTTCAAAACCAGACAAACACTTCTAACATATGCAACTTCCTCTTATGCTAAATCAAAGCTAAATGCACATAAATCAATATAAAGATTATCTTTATTTTGTGGACATGGGTGGTCCAGACACCCATGAGGAGATAAATAAATGTTTGAGGTGGGTCCTTCAATGATTTTTACAAATGACGCCAATTTGGCAAGCCTGACTGGGCCCTACCAGTGTGAGGAACCATGATTTTGGTATGATGTTGGGGAATTTGTGGCTTCCATCTGCTGGTTATCTCACAAAATGTGGAGCTGAGAAAAATCACATACTGATTAAATCATAGAATCCCACACTTGGAAGGGACTTCATAAGATGATCTGGGCCCGCCTCCTGAAGGTCAATGCATAAATCATCTTGTGCAGATGGCTGTTTATACTATTTTTAAAGCTCTTTAAGGATGGAGATTACACAGCTTCCCTTGGTAGTCTGATCTTCATGGTCAAGAACTTCCTTTTTTAAAAGCCCAGCTTCTCATTGCAGTTTGACCCATATCCTTTTTGTTGTTGTTGTTGTTTTTGTTCAGCATTCTGTGAATATGAAGAGTACATGGTCAACCTTTGCTGCTAATTATCTCTGGCCCACATGCTATAATCCTGCAATTAATCATTTAGATATATGCTATTTTCCCTCTCTTAACGACAATTCTAATTCCTTTGTTTTTCAGAAGATTTACTTTTTCCCTCTACAATGGGTTTCTTAAATTTTTTCTCCTTAGAATCTATATAAATATATATATATTCACAATATATATAAATATATATATATTCACAATATAAAACAGGTAATGGCATTTCTGATCAAGTCCTAATCAGCTGTAAATAAACAGCAAAGTTTTCTTCTTATCTTATCCCCATGTCATATTTGCTGTTTAAATCACAGCAGTTCCTGGAAGCCGGGCTGGCTCAGGTTAAGTGCTTGCTTTGCAGCCCCAGGGACCAAGGATCAAATCCTCGTCTGAGCCTAGTTCCCACCCTGCATGGCCCCCACCCACCTGTGTGGAACAAACCTAAACCATGTTGAAGATCGATGACATACAACTGTGGAGACTGCTCAGGGCCCTCCCTGTTCCCTCTCTCTGTCTGTCTCTGTCAAAAACAATAAAATAAACTTTTAAAAATCAATCAATCAATCAATCAATCAATCAATCAATCACAACATTTCCTTTTTGTTTCTGGCCTACAGGTGTTCCACAATAAATCTCAAGCCTTGTACCGTCAAACTGCTACTTTCTACATGTCACATCTGTGTAATTTGTCTTGAATTTTGGGGAAGGCTCAATAATGGTCCTTCAAATATGACTATGTCTGGATCCCAGGACTTGTAAATATGTACCTTACATGGGAAAAAAGATTTTGCAGATGTGATTACATTAAAGATCTTGAGATGGACTATCCTGTTAGACTCAACACATGTCCTTATAAAACAGAGATAGGAGCATTAAGGTCAGAGAAATAAGATACGTGATAATGGGAGCAGAGATTGGAAACTTACACTTTGAAGATGGAGGGAGAGGCCACAGTCAAGGAATGCAACCAGTCTCTAAGAAGCTTGTCCTACCTGTGGCCTGTGGGCCTCCTGCAGCCCTAGACAGTTTTGAATGTGGCCCAATACAAATGCTTAAACTTTCTTAAAATATTATGAATTTTTTTGTGATTTTTTTAGCTCATCAACTATTGTTAGTGTTAGTGTAGTTTATGTGTGGTTTAAGACAATTTTTCTTCTTCCAATATGGCCCAGGGAATCCAAAAGTTTGGATACTCCTGTAAAATTGAAAACAGCAGAAGAATGAAATTTTCCCTAGCCCCTGAAGAGAGTGTCACCCTGCTGACACCTTGATTTGGGCCCACTGAAACCCATTTAGGGCTTCTGACCTGCAGATCTCTAATGTGATAAACGTGTGTTGTTTTAAACAATAAGATTATTGCAATTTGTTACAGCAGCAATAAGAAATGAATACAGCTTGACTCAGGAAAATATCTGCACTTGTTTTATACTTTATGGTTTTTATTTTATGGGTCATGTTTTGAATGTATAAAGATTTCTTAGTATTATGTTCCCATCATCCACAGCCACAACAAAAACCAGTGGGTGTTTAGTAGACTATTGATAAGCTTAACACATGTAGTAGAGGATTCCATTTATAGGAAATGTTCTACGTGTCAGGAACTGCACCACCAGCTTGGAATGGGCTACCTTACTGAAGTGTCACAAGAAAACTACAAGGTAGGAATGGTTATCCCCATTTTGCTGGGGTGTGGAGGTGAAGCCACATGGCAAGTAACTGACAGAGCTGACATTCAAGCCCCTGTCTGCCCACATTTGAATCTCATATTCTTTCTGTCACTTGGACCTGTCACTGCTCTCTGCTCAATTTCTCTAGCTGGGGTACAAAATGAAAAAAATGTGGAGCACCAGGAATTTTTGAATTTTCAAGGAAGATGTGTTACTATAAACATATCGTTCTTGGGGGAAAAAAGAAAGCTAGTTTCCTAGAATGTCATGTATTTGTTCCAGATGTCAGATGGAAATGATTTTGCACGTCACAAAATGAAATTGCAATTGTTAGAAAAGTGAGAGGGATGACTCAAAAACATTGGGGGAAAAGCAAGAACTCTCTTTGTCTTGGCAGGGACCTGTCATTTCCCTGGGAAGTATCATTTCTAATGAGTAGAACATCAGAATTAGTATCCAGCAAGGTTATGATTTAAGCTCATATTCTGCCTATAATGTTTTCTGAAATGATTTATTTTTCAGTTGGTATTTGCTAGCTCCAGAATCAGACATGGTAGGCAAAGACTGACACCATTTTATTTCTGTGCCTTCTTTCTTCTCTCGGTTCTCTCAGTTTGAAGAGGGTACAATTTCATTTTGAATGCCAGTCTCTCCGAACTCTGCTTTCTGAGTGGTCTGCCCAGGCTGGGAGGAGATAAAAATTTGTTCTCTAGTCATCTCACCTGAACAAACCCACTTACTTATATTCAGTCAACTAACAACCAAACCCTTGGTTCTGCTAATTAGTCCTCTTCTACTCCCATTCCGTCTGAACAGTTTAGTAAATTTTCTCAATTTTATATAACACATTTTTGAAAATATAGCATTGATTCCTACCCCCTTTTCGCCCATACTGTACCTATATCCTTCTTATAATAAACCTTACAGCTGCCACAACACTTTTTCTTTCAGGCAAATCTTGAAAGACCACAATGGTTTTACACTTGTTATGTGTACCCCTAATTTTCTTATGTCTTCTTAATCCTCTATAATTCTACCTTAATCCACCATCATTCCTTTGTGCGGCAAGATTTAGTGGTTCTTGTGAGACAGGGTGGGTGTAGAAGCCAAATGGATATTTTTTACATTTCTTAAACTAAACCTATGTTTCCCCTCTAGCTGCTAAAGCTTGCTCCTCATCCAGTATTTACAGCACTCCTTGAATATTGTTGTTTTATTCAATGTCATTTTGTTATAACATTGGTGAAATGCCATAGACATTTAATTATTGATTATATCAATTAACCTGTGGTACGATTGGTTTTATGTTGTTTTACTTGAAGTTGCAAACCCTATCAATAACATTAAGTTCGGATTACTATATTCTTCAGTGAATGACACCATCCAGATGCCAAATCAGAAATGTAGGATGCAACCTCCATACCACCTTCTTCGGTGCATGCTACCTCCCTGATATTTTACTTCCCTCTTCCTTTCAGTTCTCTCTGTTTTTCAATTCAAGTCATCATAATTTTTTAACTGAATTACTGAAGTCCTCTGTAAACTGCTGCTTTCTTCCCATCTTAAGTTGTTTTATGGGATTAGTATTTTATTCTAAGTAAAAGAAGAAAACAGAATAAGAAAGAGGACTGCTCAGGTGGAGGAAACATAGTTATCTTTGCCTAAAGCAAAAGCATCCAGAGCAGTAAGATGGTCAAAGGAAGAATGAAAGAAAATTATAAGAGAAATTGAAATTAGAAGACATGGCGGAGACATAGTGGTCACAGTGTCTAAAGTACATACGCACTAGTGTTACCCTAAGCACGCCCCACCCAGTCATCTCACAGAATATTATGGTATAATTGAGCATGAGTAGGTGAAATATAGTCTATGTAAATATATATTATGCAATGTGAGTTGCTATGGTGATGATGAGGGGAACTGAGTTTATAGAAATATAACCAGAATCACCAGCTATGGCTACAAAATAATGGGTGATAAGGAGGATGATAACTTATTATTCTTATTATTTTGTCTTCCTGGATATTTTATTGGGAAGTTTTAACACAATAGCTTCTCCTTCTCATTCTTTTTCAATTTATCTTCATCTCATCTACAATTTATTATGACACATAGAACACATTCAAAAAGATACAAAGAATAATCAAATGAATGCCCATATACTCATCACCAACCTTAAAATATAAAATTCCAAGTATCATAACAACTGAAGTACTGTGCTTAATCCCTTTTCTTTTCTTGACTCCCAACTGGAGGTAACCCACTATTCTAAAACTGGTATTCTTTTACTTCCATGTGTATTTACTTTTAATGTCTAAATTACAGTGACTTTCACTCACCTAATGTACTATTTCAGTGACACTATGCAATTGTTGAAGATAATTTAGAAGTAATCCTTGATTCATCACTTTGTTACATCCTGTGGAATAACGGTGTAAACTCATATACAAGGGAGAAATAAGAGTACTCATTTCTTTCCAAACTCATGTCTCGTGAGATTGGCTATGGTGGGAGTACTTATATAATGAATATTGGTGATAACTAAAAATCAGGGGTCTCTCCCTGCACCCTCACCCCCAGAGAACATGTTGCTAAACATTTACCAACATGCTACCATTCATCTCCCATATCCAATTAGTTCTGTCCTCCCTCCTGATTACATTTCAGATCTCAGAAGCATTACTACTTTCTTGTCCAAACTACTGTTATCTTTCTTCTTCTTTTTTTTATTATGAAAAATTTTAAACACAAATATAGTAGAGAGAGTACCATAATAAACTCCGATACACCTGTCACCCAACCTCAATAACTATCAATATTCTGCCAATGGTCTTTTATCTCTTCTGCCTCCCTATCTGTTTGTTTGTATAATTGGGGGGTGGGGGGTTGGCTAGAGTAATTTAAGCAGATTTCATTATTTTACCCATAAGTTCTCAATATGCATATCTAAATTATATATATGTATATATAGCCATCATTACTCACTCCCAAATTAACAATTATTCCTTAATATTATGTAACACTCATATTATTTTCAAATTATCTCAATTTTATCAAAATGTTTTTCATAGTTTGAATCAGGATCCAAATGAGGTCCACAAATGCCTTTGATTGCTATGTCTTAACCACATACATATCTTTTATTCTGTGAAAGTTCTTTCCTAAGAAAAAAATTACCGTTAGAGAAACTGAAAAATTGTCCTATAAAATGTTTTAGATTTTCATTTGGCTCACAGTTTTCCCCGTATTTCTTATCAGCTGATATTTAGATTAAGAAGTTTCATACAATCAGACTCAGGCTTTAATCAGGAATAGGTCAAGGTGGTTCTTTGTACTGTGTCACATCATCATTATGGGATTCTGATGCCTGACCCATGCATTGGAAAGCTCCTTGTTGAATTTGCACCTAATGCTTTTAGTGTCTTTTGATGATGATTGTTATCTGGATTTGTTATTTTTATTAAAGACAGACAAATGATAGTTTTTATAATTTTTAAAATTATTTAACTGAAATTCTATAAAAAATCGTTCTCTCTCCAACTATTTAGTTACTCTGAAGAACACATTGTGCGGAAAAAGTACAACAAATGCCTGCTTTTTTCTCTATATTTATCACTTTTTGAACTAATGAGTTGATATCCCAGCAATCTTCAATGATAATGAATATTTTTAAATGTTTTATGCCTTATATAGAAAACAAATTTAAACCTACTGGTATGAAAAAGTTGAAGGAATAGTGCAATCAACACTCATCTACTCACATTCAAGATACATCAACGGTAGCATTATAACACATTTGTACCACCTCTTCCATGAGCACTGAACATTATTCCTTGTTTTCTAGGACAAGATATTGCAAGCTCACTTTCTACGTTACATACTTCAGTGAATCGAGCATTTCTTCAGGGAGCTCTTCATATTTTTTATGGAAAGTGGTATTTCAAAGTGCACACGTGCATGTGTGAGAGAGAGAGAGAGAGAGAGAGAGAAAGAGAGAGAGAGAGAGAGAGAACCAGGGCACATGTTTTTATTAGGGCCTGAGGGGGGAGTGTGTTTTTGGGTTTCTGTGTTAAGGATGGATTGGTCAATTCAACCCAAAAGATAGAAGTTTTGGGAAGCCCCATGGGGTCTTATCTATGGGGTGCTCAAAGACAAGGCCCTGGGAGGTATGAAAAGTGTTTGTCAAAAGGGCTGCTGGGGGTGTCCTATCAGGGATTTGCATTTATTTATGACTGTGCAGGTATATTACCTGGGGCATACACTCCAGGAAGAGGTTAGCATCAGTTCAAGGCTCCTGCAAGCCACTTAAGCACACACAAATAGATGCCTAGTTTACCTACGGTCTCTCTTTCTCTCTATGTTTATATACTACATATGTAATTAATATGTAATCTATAAATATGCACATATAATTCATGTATACATATATAAACATGCACACATGCACATAACTAAACTTCAAATTTAAGTCTATTAATATGTAGTATTTCCTTACTTTTCCTATTCCATATTTGTTTCTCACTTCTCATTCAGTGAGAACCTGGTTTCTAACAGTTTCAGAATTATTATACCAATAATGCTACTTCAAAATGCATCTAGGGGAAGCCAGGATGGCTCAGAGGGTTAAGCGCTCATTTTGCAGCCCCGGGGACTGAGGATCGAATCCCGGCCCCGGCCTGTGTGGACCCATGTGCTGAACTGAGATGCGCTTTCCATGCAGAGGCCCCCACTTCAGTTCTTGGCTCCCAGTTTGAACCCTGGATCGAGGGGCCATGCCTGTCATGCGGGAGGCCTCCAGCCCTGTTCCTGCCCTGCATGGACCACACCCACCTGTGGGGAACAAAACCATGTTGAAAACTGATGAAGTTCAACTATGGAGACTGCTCTGCGCCCTCCCCCTTCTCTCTCTCTCTCTCTCTGACTCTGTCAAAAAAGAAATCTTAAAAAAAAAAAAAAAAAAGCATCTATTTTTATGAACAATCTTTTTTTTTTTTTTTTTCAATGTCTAGAACTGGGGCTATTGAGTCAAGGGGCAAATGTGGAGTAGTGTTGATATACTGTCAGTTTCCCCTTATGCAGTAGGCAGTCTTTGGTAAATTCTGTGTACCTGCATCCTTGTTAACAAACTAATGTCAAGATATTGAATTAGAAATAAGATCTCAGTATAGTTTTATATTGCTTTATTCATATATTTTGCATATTTGGACTTATTTATTAGGGCATAATTTTTATACAGTGAAATGCACAGAGCTTAAATGTTTATTTTGCTAAGTGCATAAGCCCATTTAGCCTACATCTTAATCAAGGAATAAAACATTTTCCATCACTACAGAAAGCTCCCTTATGTCCCTTTCTACTCATATTCCACACCTTCTACCCTCTAAAGGTAA
>PVKE010044657.1:0-12923 GCA_004027555.1 Craseonycteris thonglongyai | reverse complement strand
CAGACCTCCGCCCACCCCCCCCACCTCCTCCCAGCATTAGCAGTGAGCCCCAGAAGAAACTGTAGCAGTGAGTGTTGGGTTAAGGAGCAGAATATCTACAAACACAGAGTGGTAGCCAAAAGGAGGAAACAGAAAAATACATTTCAAATGAGAGAACAGCTAAAACCCCCTGAAAAAGAACTGCCTGAGATAGAGGCAAACAAACAGCCAGAGACAGAGCTCAAAACAATGCTCAAGGAACTGGGTGAAAACTTCAACAGGGAGCTAGGAAGCATAAAGAAGGACATAGAAATCATGAAAAAGAAACGGGCAGAAATATAGACTACAATAAGTGAAACGAAGAATGGAATAGAAGGAATCCCCACACTAGATGAAGCAGAGGCACGGATCAGTGATTTGAAAGAAAAGGTAGCAGAAAACACCTGATCAGGACAACAAATATAAGACTGAAAGTAAGAAAGAAGCAAAGACTCATGGACACAGTACGGTACTTTAGTGGTTGCTTGAGGGTAAAGGGGGAGGAGGGAGGGGGCATCAAATATAGGGTGATGGAAGGACTGACTGGGTGGTGAGCACATAATGCAACACATAAACAATGTAGTGTACAGTTGTACACCTGGAACCTATGTAATTTTTACCAACCAGTGTAACCCCAATACATTAAATAGTTAAAAAAAAAACAAAACCAACAACAAAATGAAAAAAGAATCCAAATAAGAGTTTTAAAGATTCATCTGGGACAATATCGAGCATAACAACATTCGCATCATAGGGGCACCAGAAGAAGGAAGACAGCAAGGAATGCAGAACCTATTTGAAGAAATAATGACTGAGAATTTCCCTAACATGGCAAAGAAAATAAACATATAAACCCAGGAAGTGCAGGAAGTCCCAAATAAGATGAATCCAAACAGGCCCATGCCAAGACACATTATAATTAGAACAGCAAAAGTTAAGCCAAAGAGAGAATCCTAAAAGCAGCAAGAGAAAGACAACCAGTAACTTATAAGTGAGCTCCCACAGGACTTTCAGCTGATTTCTCAACAGAAACTTCGCAGGTCAGGAGGGAGTGGCAGGAAATATTCAATGTGAGGAAAAGCAAGGATATATAACCAATATTAATTCATCTAGCAAGGCTATCATTCAAAATGGAAGGGCAAATAGAGTTTCCCAGAGAGGAAAAAGCCTAAGGAGTAACCAGTACTACACGGAATATTAGAGGGACTTCTTTAAGGTGGGGGTTGGAGGGGAAAAAAAATTACAAATAATAAAATGACAATAGCTACATATCTATCAACAGTTACTTTAGATTTAAACAGATAAAAGCTCCGATCATAAGACAGGGAATATATTGTACTGAGTGGAGTGTCAAACAGAGAAAGGCAGATGCAAGTTGACTTCGCTTATAAGTGAAATCCAAGGAAGAAAAGAAATAAATGGAACAGAAACAGATTCATAGATACAGAAAACCTTAGGATTGTTTCCAGATGGGAGAAGGGTTGTGGGAATGGGTAAAATAAGGGGAAGAAATTGGGAAGTTCAAATTGGTTGTTACAATGGAGTAGTTATAGGGATGTAGAGTATAGTATAGCATGGGAAATATAGTCAATTATGTTGCAATAACCATGGGTGGATTTGTTGCGGTGATGGGAGGAGGGTTGGAGCATTAGGTGAAAAACAGAAAGAAATGGAGTACAAATTCCTAGTTACAAAATTGTAACAGGGATGTAAGTTACAGCACAGGGCATATACTCAATAATATTGTAATAACTACATATGGTGTCAGATGGGTACCAGATGTATCGGAATGATGATTTTGTAACTTACTGTATTTTGCTATGTATAATGCACACGTGTTTGTTTGTGGGGTTTTTTTGGCCAGATTTGTGAGTGAAAAATAAGGATGCACATTATACATAGGTAGTATTAACTCTGTATCTATATAAAGTTGAGGACAAAAATGTGGTATGCATTATACATGGGAGCACAGTATACACAGCAAAATATGGTACATAAATGTCTCATCCTTATGTTGTGCACCTGAAACTAATATAATATTATATGTCAAATGTAATTAAAAATAAGAAAAGAAAACAAAACAAAATGAGAAAACTGAGACTCAGGGAGCTTGTAGTGACTTCTCCAAAGTCAAGCTTGAAATCAAAACATTACTTCCTAGCTTTAAAGACCACATTCTTTTATTTTAGTTATCTGATGTCAAAAAAACCACAACTTCATTCCCACAAGAGCCTTCATCTCTTGATTCTATGCCCTCACTTTTCCCCTGAACCTTCTAGAAAGGAAATTCCTAGTAAATTTTAAGCACTGTCAAAGAAGGGACTGTCTCCACTAAATAACAAAATGGGGTCTAGGTATGCAGTAGGTGGTCAAAAAAATATGTTGAACAAATCCTTAAAGAAGCTTTACATTTCACAAACATTTTCACAGATTACCCCAAATCAGCCATGGCTATCCAAATGCAGCTCTGCTTAGCTTATGGGGGATGCAAAACCCCGAAGGTTTCCTTACCATTTGTGGAGATGCGAGCTCACCGAGCACTTAAGCTCATGGGCTTTGGAGACAGTGTCTGTGCTTGACACCTGACTGTTACTTTATAGCTGTGTTGCTTTAAGAACATTACTTCACTTTTCCAGTGTCAGTTTTCTCAACTGTAATGAACTGATAATAGACAATAATGTTTGGTGTAAATATTAAATGAGTTAATATTGTGAAATATTTAGAACAGTGCCAGGAAAATGATAAGCAGTCAATAAATGTGAATGATTTAACGAAATCTCAGGGGTTTTTCATTCGATATTATTCCTATTTTTACTCCCTAGTAAAGGGCAGGCCTCTCTCAGATCATTTGATTTACAATAGGTATTCAACCATATGCTGTAAAGTGACTGCATCCGTGTGTGTGGGGTGGGGGTGGGGGGGGTGGGAGGGAAGGGGGAGGGCTGAGAGACATCACTTGTCTTGAAGTACCTGAAGTAAGTTAATAAATATCCTACTTTGTTTTTTATTGTTAAGTTTATTGGGATGATATTGGTTGGTAACAATTACATTGTTTCCAGGTGCACAATTCTACATGACCTTGTCTGTGCATTGCATTATTAGTTCACCATCTAGAATCAGCTCCATTTCCATCAGCATATATTTGATGCCCCCTCCCTACTCCCCCTTTTGAAAAGGGGCATTCTATAAATGATCAAACAATACATCCTTTTGATTTTGTGAGGCACGCAGTCTCTGTTGCAAGTCCTCAACTCTGCTGTTGCACAATAAAAACAATCACAGATCGCTGGTAACATGAATGGAGCTGTGCTCCAACAAAACCGACAAAATCAGCTTGTGGGCCAGGTTTAGCCCAAGAACTACAGTTCGCTGACTTGCTATGGTCATGACGGGCACAGGACTCACAATAAGTACACATCTGAAAAACTGCTTCCCAGTTGCACTTTGACTAATACTATTTGATCAGGGACAGGCCATTTAAACTTTATAACCAAACTTTCTCATTCATGATTTGGAATAAAGGCTCCATGAAGCTCCTTTAAGATTCACACTCTAGGGAAGCCGGGATGGCTCAGTGAGTTAAGCACTTACTTTGCAGCCCGAGAGACCGAGGATCGAATCCTGGCCCCGAACCGTGTTGATCCATATGCTGAGCTGGGGAGTGCCCCCAGTTCAGTTCTCGTTGGGGTGAGACCCCAACCCAGTTCCTGCCCTGTGCAGCCCCGCCCACCTGTGGAATGAAACTATGTGGACAAACCAATGATGTGCAACTATGGAGACTGTTCTGGGCCCTTCTCCTCTCTGTCTCTGTATCTCTCTCTCTCTTACTCTGTCAAAAACAATAAAAATAAATCTTAAAAAAAAAAAAAAAAGATTCACACTCTAGGGAAAGCCAGGATGGCTCAGCAAGTTGAGCACTTGCTTTGCAGCCCTGGGGACCAAGGGTCAAATCCTGGCCGTGACCTGTGCGGACACATATGCTGAACTAGGGTGTGCTTCCCATGTGGGAGGCCCCCAGTTGAGTTCTCACCTAGCCCTCCCCTCTACCTGATGGTTCAGCCTGTGACTCGAGGGGGTGTGCTTCCCATACATGAGGCTACCAGCCAAGTTCCCTCCCTGAGCAGCCCCCGACCACCTGTGTGGAATGAAACCATGTCGAAACCTGATGATGTGCAACTATGAAGACTGCTCTGGGACCTCCCCCTTCTCTCTGTCTCTCTCTGTCTCTGTCAAAAACAATAAAGTAAATCTAAAAAAAAAAAAAAAAAAGAATAAGACTGTACCAACTCCTTGTATGTAAAGGCCTAGGAATCCCATGTAGCAAAACCAAAATTACTAATCTAGTAAGATTCTTAAAATCGCCCACCCCTCATTGCCCCCGCTATCCCCTTCTCTTCTACATAGAATCTTGCTTTGCCTGCTGAGGTTTTCCTCTCCCATCTTGCCTGACTGATGATTTTGATATGTTATAATGTGGAGTAAGTAGAAAAGAGGCAAGGTAGGAGGATAAATGAACACACTTGCTAGTGCTGAAGAAACTCATTCTGTGAAAGTCCCCTAGTGAGAAAGGAGGGAATGTAATCTATATTATACGTAATATGTGAGAAATGTGAAAACGAAATAATGTAGTGATGTTATGACATACTCTTTTCACTGTGTCTAAAAATTACAATAAGAAAAGTTTATTTTGAATTGTTTTTTGATTGTGAGCTGTGTGTCTTTAATCAGAACGTCATTCTGAGACTGGACTATGTGGATGGTGGCTTCTTAAATATTATACACTTATAATCATTTTAGTACATTTTGGGGTTGAGTCGTGAAGATGCCAACGCTATTTAGGTCTGAAGTGGCTGTAATTGTGATTTCTATGTATCTGCTTTTTGGTTGACGGACAGCAGCTTTATATGGAACAATAGTAGTTGGTAGCCTGGCACTTTCATACAAACTTGAAAAATATTTTTATCTTCCTAAGTGGTGTAATATAATGATGGGTCTTGAACAAAAACCACATCGTTACTCAAATCATCACTATTTTCAAGTTGCATCCTTCTCAGTTAAGTTGTTGCACAGTTGAAATAACCCTTAATGAGTTTTTAATTACACTTTACTCCATTGACAATACTGATATTTTAAAGGTTTTTTTCTTATTAATATTGGCATATTTTCTGTAATTCTACATTTCTAGTTTACTTCCAATCATAGTATGGTTCTGATTTTTATTAATTTTTTTTAAAAGGCTTGTTTTATTTTTGGGGAGAAGGTGTGTGTGTGTATGAGAGAGAGAGAAAGAGAGAGAGAGGGGGAGAGAGAGAGTAGGGGTGAGGGCCCAGACAGAGCAGTCTCCATAGCTGTATGTCATTAGTTGTGACAAGGCTTCATTCTACACAGGTGGATGTGGGGCCGCTTGGGGTGGAAACAAAACTGGGGGTCCTTCTACATGGGAGTGAGAACCTCCACAATGGAACCATCCCAGCAGTTACCAGTTGCATCACAGTTCAGCATATGGGTTTGCACAGGCCTGGGCCAGAATTCAATCCCCTGACCTTTCAGTTGCAAGGCAAGCATTCACCCTGTTGAGCTATCTCAGCACCCATCTTATTCAATTTTTAAAAAAGATTTATTTTATTGGTTTTGACAGAAACAGAGAGGACAGAGAGAAGGGAGATGGCCCAGAGCAGTCTCCATAATTGTAGGTCATCAGTTTTCAACATAGTTTCATTCCACACAGGTGGGCCGGGGCTGCGCAGGGTGGAAACTGGGCTAGGGGCCTCCCGCATGGGAGGTACACCCCCTCAAGCCAGGGGCCAAACTGTAGGGTGAGAACTAAACTGGGGGGGCCTCCCACATGGGAAGCACACCCCAGTTTAGCATATGGGTCCACACAGTCTGGGGCGGGGATTTGATCCTCAGTCTCCAGGGCTGCGAAGTGAGTGCTTTACTCACAGAGCCATCCCAGCTTCCCCAACTTCTTAAATTTTTATTCATTAAAAATAGATTTTTAGTGTTGCAAATGTTTCTAAGACCTCAATAGGCTTGTAAGCATTTTTGGTAGATAAAATATGGGTATCTGTCCTATTATGATTAAATTGGTTCTCATCTATAGAATCATCTCTCAAAACTTCTTTTTGTAGCAGTAGTCCCCTTCAGCACCCAGGATAGTGCCTAACATACTAATATATATACATATTTTGGATTGAATAAGTAAATGAACAGTCTTGGAGAATGACTCAAATATATATCCACTTATAACAGATACTAAATTTTCATACATTTGCAGTCAAAAGAGAAAAACAAAACAAAACGAGACAAAACCTTATCGAACCAGCCAATGGAATAACCTATGATCCACTGGAAAAATGAGTTTTCTTTGAGGTTTGAGGCAAATGGGATTTTTGCTTACTTTCAGGATTAGTCTTGGTATTATTTACCATTGTATTTAAACATCAATTGGGTTTTGTGTGGAGTGTGGGAATAAGACACACTGAAAACTCTAAATTAAAATATTCTCTTTCTTTTCCTTCTTATCTCTCTTAATGCCACCTTCTACCTGCCAGCATTACACACTGGTACTGAGTATCTCCACAACCTTCTTTTCAATCAGTTCACCTCTGGGATTCTCCTCCAGTTAGAGAGTAATGCCTCTATAGAACATTCTCTCCTAAATTAAACTATTATTTGTCATGGGGAAAGTTAATAGTGTTTTGGAAGAAAACAAAACACTAGGCTCACTATTCATATAAACATGCTAATGTTAAACCACTATCATGTTCTCCTATTTTTCAGAAATAATGCACCTGTTTCAAATGCTAAGAGTATTCTCTATTGTAGGGCAAAGGTCTTCTCTACAGATAATACAACTAGGAACTAAAGCAGACACAGATATTGAAACAGTGATACTTTATTCATGGGCATCTGCTGTTACTGATTCCTGTGGCAAGGCATTTATAAATTTATTCTTTTCTTTGTTCTTTTGCTTCAATGGGCTCATATCATTATTATTAAAAGTACAACATATAATAAGTAGATAAATGATAAGTAATCTAATATTCACTGATGGATGTATTCAGTAGCTACTGTATTACTCTTATTCTGCACTGGAATCATAATAAAAAGTGATTTATAAATTAAGTATATTTTATTCTATGTACTCATAACTTAAATGAAAAAAAGTTATGATTTGAAAATATTAGAAAAACTATATTTAGAACAAATTCATGGTAGAGTGGAAAAGACAATGGATCTGAAAGTACAGTGAAAAAGACAATTCATCAAAAATATAAACTTGATAAATATCCATTGAGTTCACATTATGTACAATGTGTTTTAAAAATAATGTTTAATACTTTAGAATTCAGAAAGACAAATTAAAAATTATTACGATTGCCAACTATATCAACTATTTCATCAAATATACATGTTCTAAATACACCAATTAAAATATAGACACTTCCAAACTGTATAAAAAAATGATTCTATTATATGCTATTGAATAGAAACTTACTTTAACTATAAGAACATAGGTAGGTTTAAAGTAAAAGTGGAGGAAAAAATATGTCCAATCAAAATAATTTGAAGGAGCCTGTATGATATCAGATAAAGTAGACTTCAGAACAGGGATAAAGAAAGACATTGTATAGTAATAAATGGGTCAAACCACCAAGAAGACATAAAATACTAAATGGATAAGCACCTAACAACAGAGCTTCAAAATTTATAAAACAAAAAATGAATACAATTTAAAGGAGAATTAGACAAGTCTGCAATTTCAGTTGGAGACTTCAATGCCCTGTTCAACAACTGAAAGAATAAGCAGACTGAAAATTAGTAAGTATACACAGAATGCCCAGATGGCTCAGCAGGTTGAGTGTGTCTTTCACCCTGGGTTTGAGGATCATATCCCAGCCCTGGCCATGCAGACCCAAATGCTGAACTGGGGTGTGCCCCCATTTCTGTTCTCACCAGGGTGAACTTCCCATGTGGAGGCCAAGGCCAGTTCCTGCCCTGAACAGCCTGGCACTCACCTGTGGAATGAAACTACATTGAAAACTAATGCTATACAGCTGTGGAGACTGCCCTTCTCTCTGTCTCTCTCTGTCTCTCTATCAAAAACAATAAAAATAAATCTTTAAAGAAAAACAATCAGTAAATATACAGATCTGAATAGAACTACAGTGGACTCTCAGTTAACAGGTACCCATGAGGATCAGTGGATGCCAGGTAATTGTAGTATCTCTTCAATTTTTTTTTCTGGTTGCTTGAAAATGCCAGTTGCTTGACAGTGCCTATTGCTTGAGTTCTGGTTAATTCAAAGTCTGTTGTACTAACTAACATAATCTACTTGGTATTTATAGAACACTCCTCCCAATAATAGCAGAAGACATATTACTTTCAAGTGCACAAAGATTATTTGCGATGATAGACGTTATCCTGGGCACCATAAAACAAGTCTCAAAGTGTAAAAAAATAGAAATTATGTAAAGGATGTTTTCTTTCCATAACATATTAAAGTAGAAAAGAAAAAATATATACATATAAAAATTCTATAGCGTTTGGAAATTAAACAACACATTTCCAAGTAACCTATGAATGAAAGAGGAAGTGACAATAAAAATGAGAAGCATTTTGAATTGAATAAAATTGAAAACACACATATCAAAGTGTGTGAGCTATAGTTAAACATACATAGAGAAGAGAATTTATAGCATTAAATGTCAATATTAGAAAAGAACAAAGTCGCACATTATTTGTTTAAATTTAGCTTCCATTTTAAGAAACTAAAAAGAGAAGAGCAAGCAAAAGGAAAGAAATGATAAAGATAAGAACAGAAATAATGAATATGGAATACAGAAAGAATATAGAAATTAATAAAATCAACAGATTTCTATAAAAATATCAATAAAATTGATAAACATTTAGTTAAATTGACTGAAGTGGGGGCAGGGGGAAGGGGGGCAAAAAATAAAGAGTGAAAAGATGGGCATTATGTCAAATCATACAGATATTAAAACGTTAAGAAGGAAATATTATACTCAATTTAATAACCATAAATTCAACAACTTAGGTGAAATAACTATTTTTTTTAAGACATAAAATACCAAGGCTCACTCCAGAGGAAATAACCTGAATATTGCTGTCAACCAGCCTCCTTAGTAAATTCAATTAAATAAAAACAATTCTAGAATTGCAAAAGCAATTCTACCCAAACCCTTCCCAAATACAGAACTCAAAATATACCAACTCATTTTATGCTGATACCAAAATTAGATAATGGCATTACAAAAAAAATAAAATTATAAATCAATATTCCTCATTATTATAGATGCAAAACTCCTTAACAAAATAATTGCAAGATCAAATCCAGTAATGTATAAAAGTGATATCACATTATAACTAAAGGGGATTTTTCTTAAGAATGAAAGCATGGCTCAACCTTTGAAAAATCACCCAGCCATTGATATCAATATCCATTCACAGAAATAACAAACAAACAAACAAACAAACACCTGCCACAAACTAAGTATAGAAAGTAATTATCTTTGCTAATAGATGGTACTTAAAAAAGTGCCTACACCTAACGTCACATTTAATGTTCAAAGAGTGTGTGTTTTCTTCCTAAGATCAGAAACAAGGCAAGGATATCTGTTATTATCACTTCTAAACAACGTACTGGAAGTCTTCTTTTGTGTAATAATAATAAAAAAGACTTCCAGTTAGAAAAGAAGAAATAAAATGGTCTTTACTCATAGACAACATGACTGTTTATACAGAACATCAGAAGAAATCTATTTTTTAAAAGCTACTTGAACTAAGTTTATGGTTGTGAAATGTAAGCTCAACATGCAAAAACAAATATATTTCTTTTTAAGGTATCAATTCTCTCCAATCTAATCTATAAAATTATACACTTGAGTATAATTAAAATGTATCTGGTCATGGGTGAAGCCCAAGGAGGTCTCCTGGGCTTCTTTGTGGTGAAGAATATATCTAATGTTGACAAGCAAAAGGTTCTGAGACACTCTTCTATTCGATCTCCTGCTGGGAAAAGTTTTTTTGTTTGTTTGTTTTTTTTGGTCTTTCTTTTTTTTTAGTATTACTTTATTTTATTTATTTATTTTTTAAAATTTATTGTTAAATTTGATGAGGTTACATTGGTTAGTAACAATTAGATAGTTTACAGATGTACAAGTTCACATCACATCATTCATGCATCGTATTATGTGCCCATCACTCAGTATCAGTTCCCCTACCATCACCTTATATCCAGTGCCCACTCCCACCTCCCCCTCTCCAGGTAACCACCAAACCATTGAGTGTGTCCATAATGCTGGTGTCCTATCCTGTTTCCCCTCCCACTCTCCCTCCCCCCTCCTCCCCTTCCCTCTGGCAATCACCAAGCTCTTGAGTGTGTCCATAGGTCTCTGAGTCTTTGTTTCTTTCACTTTTATATTCCACCTATAAGTGAGGTCATGTGTTTCCTGACTCTTTCAGTTTGACTTATTTTGCTTAATAAGATGGTCTCTAGGTCCATCCATGTTGCCAGAAATGACTGTAATTTATCATTTCTTATCGCTGAGTAGTACTCCATTGTGTAAATGTACCACATCTTCTTTATCCAGTCGTCTATCGAAGGGCATTTTGGTTGTTTCCATGTTCTGGCCACTGTGAACAGTGCTGCAATGAATACGCGGGTACAAACATCTTTAAAGATTAAGGTTTTCAAGTTTTTTGGGTAGATGCCCAGTAGAGGGATGGCGGGATCATATGGTAACTGGTACAACCACTATGGAAGGCTGTATGGAGATTCCTCAAAAAATTATGAATGGGAAAAGTTTTTAAAACTCCACACGAGACAAATATTGACCTCCTGAACTGTGGAATGTGAAATCATTGTTAAAATCAGGTGTTAACTATTATTTCCAAATATTAGTTTCTATACTGATTAGAAATTTTTATGTGCCATTACATTTTTTACAATTCTATTAATATTTGATATTAACTTGTAGGAAATTATATAACATAAAATAAATTGTTTGTCAGATGAAGACAAATGATATCTGTTTGGAACAAAAGATTAATTCCAAAGGTTTCAGCTTAATTGCCTCTAGCACAGTAAATATATTTTATCTAAATTGAACTCCCCCCCTCCCAAATTCCATGAACCAATGTAATGCACTATATTAGGGAAAGTATATAAAATGCTATTAAAGCTCTATGAATGGGGCCATAATTGCATGTAGGAGCACCTATCAGCATTGAGCTCCTAAATGTCACAGTTACTGTTCTGTACTTCTCCCTACGCTTTTTGTGTTGCATCCCACGTTGCTGAAAATGTTATTAATCAACTCAAATTAATTCACCAAAATTTAAAAATTGGGTGTTTCCACATCAAAAATAGAAATATCTCTTCTCTTGATATGTTAGAATATAAGGCAGTATTTGGTTTGTGTAAATACAGGAGAATAATTAACTGGCTATGAACAATAGCTGATCCCTACACATAAGAGACGTGTTTTCTGATTTGCAGAAAACAGGTCTATTTTCTCTATGCCTGCCATGGTGGCTAAGCACTTGGGAAAAATGGTTTGTCCTGAAAGCAAATACAGTACCAGTTTTATAATTAGGAGATTCAGATCCTGCACAAGAGTTTGGGGGGGACTGAACCTGACACTCCCGAGTTAACCCTGAAAAGGATGTAAAGTATCAACAGGTTAGTAGCACACTATGGTTCCTGATGCAATCAATTGCAAATCTTCTCTGAAAAGAATTGTTGGGCAAGACTTCTCTGTGGGTCTCCTGTGAAGAGGGCCAGGTGATGCCTGCACATATAGTGAGTTGTATGATCAGAGGTCCTAATTATGTTACAGACTACACTTTTAAGGATGTTTGTATAGCAAAAAAACCTTGGAGGATATGAGATGGCATCTTCCTAAGGAATAACAGCTATGGTTGTATATTTTCCAATATATAAAGGTAATTATTTTCTTCTGAATCATAGGGCAGACATGCTTACTGTCTATCATAACAGAGTAGAGTTCTCAAGGTTTCTGTCACATGAACCACTAAATATGCAGACATCACCAGGTCCTCACCATAAAGCCCCATGGGAATTGGGATATGGGGAACCCACACAAGATGATCCTCTGGTTATTGCGATGGCTGTGAGTAATAAAGTTCCTTGTCTCTGACCTAGGAGTGTTGTATCTTCTGCCAGCATCTATGAAACTGTGGCAGACTTAGTAGCTTACATTAGGACCCTTCATAGTTCTAACCTTTTAAAGGAACAATTGGATGTCACTATTAACATTCAAAATGCATATACAATTTGATCCAGATATTTTACTTTTAGGTATCTAATTTAGAGCCATATTCTCTCATAGGCATAAAGGCACACTAGGATATTTATTGTAACATTGTTTGGGCATAAATATACACACAGAATAACTATGTTGGCTAAATGATAGGGTATCCATCAGCTTTATAAAATGAAGTCAAATATAAGTGGAAAGATTTTCTGGCCACATATTAGATAAAAAGAAAGCAAACTCAAGTGATACAAACTTTAGAGATGCCTCTGGTATAATACATGTATATAAAAACATCCACAATATTTTATACACACACACAGACACACACACACACACACACACATATACACATAATAGATTTATAATATTTATATATAATATATAAACATTTATATTTATTGATTATATCTCTATATATCTATATTTATATAATATACATTACATATAAATACATATTCATATATCTGTCTACGTATATACCTATATGTATATCTACATATGCTTATATATAAATATTTCTATCTATCAATTAATATCTATCTATATAAATTTTGAAATGTTGCCTACCAAAGTTTTGATAGGCTACTATTGGAGAAGGAA
>PVKE010044656.1:0-12917 GCA_004027555.1 Craseonycteris thonglongyai | reverse complement strand
GATGAGAAATGATAAATTACAGTCATTTCTGGCAACATGGATGGACCTAGAGACCATCTTATTAAGCGAAATAAGTCAGACTGAAAGAATCAGGAAACACATGACCTCACTTATAGGTGGAATATAAAAGTGAAAGTAACAAAGACACAGAGACCTATGGACACACTCAATAGCTTGGTGATTGCGGGAGGGAGGGGGAGGAGGGGGGAGGGAGAGAGGGAGGGAAGGTGGGAGAGGGCACCAGCATTATGGACACACTCAATGGTTTGGTGGTTACCAGGATAGGGGGGAGGAGCGGGGGGACAGTTGTCGGGGGAGGTGGGAGTGGGCACTAGATATAAGGTAATGGAAGGGGAACTGATACTGAGTGATGGGCACATAATACGATGCATGAATGATGTGAGGTGGACTTGTACATCTGTAAACTGTCTAATTGTTACCAACCAATGTAACCTCATCAAATTTAACAATAAATTAAAAAAAAAAAAAATTTAAAAGAAAAAAAAATAAATAAATAAAAATAAAAAAATAAACTCCAAATGTATTAAAGACTTAAATATAAGACTTAAAACCAAAAAATTTGTAGAAGACTATATAACAGAAGAATCTTTTGGGTCATTACCCTTTGCAACAACTTCAATGGTATATCTCCTTGGGCTAGGGAAGCAAAAGACAATATAAACAGATGGGGCTACATCACACTAAAACTTTTTTTTATAGCAAAAGAAACCATTAACAGAATGAATAGACATCCTACATAATGGGAGAAGATACTCATCAATGAGGCATCTGATAAAGGGTTAATATTAAAAATTTGTAAGAACCTAATACTACTCAACATCAAAAAACAAACAATTCAATTAAAAAATGGGCAGAGGACCTGAATAGACATTTCTCCAAAGAGGACATACAGATGGTCAATAGACACATGAAAAGATACTCAATATGACTAATTATCAGAGAAATGCAAATCAAAACCACAATGAGATACCACCTCAGTCCTGTCAGAATGGCTTTCATAAATAAATCAACCAACAACAAGCATTGGTAAGAATGTGGAGAAAAGGGACCCCTGCTACACTGTTGGTGAGATTGCAAATTGGTCCAGCCACTATGAAAAACAGTACGAAGATTCCTCAAACAATAAAAAATGAAACTTTTTTTTGATCCAGCAATTCCACTCCTAGGTATTTATCCAAAGAATTCCAAAACACTAATTAAAAAAAATTATGCACCCCTATGTTCACTGCAGCATTATTCACAACCTAAAGGTTCATCAATAAATAATTATATAAAGAAGCTGTGGTACATTTACACAATGCAGTATTATGTGCCCATGAAGAAGAGTAAAATAATACCTCTAGCAACAACATAGATGAAACTAGAAGATATCATGCTAAACTAAATAAATCAGACTGAGAAATCCACATATCTCATGGACACAGATAATAGATTGGTGGTTGCCAGAGGGGCAGAAGGGAGAGGTTTTGGGGAGAGAGGAGGGGAATTCAATTATATGGTGATAAGGAAAAAAAACTGACTCTAGGTAGTGAGCTCATGATACAACGCATAGACAATGTATGGTTGAATTGTACACCTAGAACCTATGTAATTTTACTAACTAATGTCACGACAATAAATTTAATTTAAAAATAAAAAAATATATAATAAAATACAAAAAAATTTGTTTAAAAATATCTAGACTGGGCACACTTTTATTGTAAGTGGTCACATAATAAACATATTTGAATTTTTCAGGCCAAGAGATAAAATTGAGCATAATGAAATTACTTTTATATAATTATGTAATTAAAATATGTTTTTCAATGATTTACAAATGTAAAAACAATGCTGAGATAGTAGCTAGTACTAAAATAGGTAATGGCTATCCCTGATGTAGAACAAAATATTGGAGTGAATATAAAAAGATAAAGTTATTATAAAGAAAAAAAAAAAAAGGTAGGGGAAGCTGGGATGGCTCAGTGGGTTAAGCGCTCACTTTGCAGCACCGGGGACCAGGGATCGAATCCCGGCCCCAGCTATGCAGAACCATATGCTGAACTGGGAGCTCCCCCAGTTCAGTTCTCTCTCTGTCTCTGTCTCTGTATATCTTTCACTCTCTGTCAAAAATAAAAATTAAAAAAAAAAGGTGCTGACATTAAACGTAAAGAATTAACCTCACAACTTAGAATGAGGAAGTCAAGGCTTAGGAGTAGAATCAGTTGTTTCCATTAACCATATCAGAAGAATGGCTAAAGACTGGAGACAGTGCAAAGAGGGACAGAAGACATAGGGTTATTTGATGAGTTGCTCTCTGGAAGAGGGCCTAAAACTTTTATTTTATTATTCTTTTTAAAGAGGCAATAGTCTTTTATTTTTATTTTTATTTTTTGACAGAGAGAGACAGACACAGAGAGAAGGAGGGATGTGTATGTGCAGAGCAATCTTCATAGTTGCACATCATTAGTTTTCTACATAGTTTTATTCCACAGGTGGGCACAGGGCTGCACAGGGCAGGAAGCAGCCAGGGGGCTTCCACATAGGAAGCTTGCCCCAGTGAGAAACAAACTGGGAGTGCACCCCAACTCAGCAGATGGGTCCACACGGGCCATGGTTGGGATTCAATTCTTAGACCCTGGGGCTGCAAAATGAGTGCTTAACTTGCTGAGCCATCCCAGCATCCCCAGTACTTTTAGTTTAAGTTACAGTGATTTACTAGTGGTTCTTCCTAAGCTCCAAGTCTGCTCAATAATAAAGAAGACAACCCAGGAGACTAGAGTTCCAGTGATGACTGGCTTTGACGGCCCTTAATCCCTTTCCAATCTAGAGAGTGTTTCTCTTCTCTTACAATCAGACTTATTAAAGACATGGGAAGTATCTATTTCATGATTCTATCTCTCACCATAAATGTTCCATGAATATTTAGTAGTGAGTGAATCTAATAGAATTTGCAAATTGCTTTGATATACGAAATAATAAATAAATAAATAAATAAATAAATAAATAAATAAATAAAAAATAAATAAATAAAACTTCTCTAAGCAGAGGGAGGTAGGCTGCCTAAGTGAAGGGTTTTTTGATATGATAGGCTCGGAGATGACTGGATTCAATTCAAAATTTGGCTCATGTTCTTGTTAACCTTGGTCCTGAGCATTTTATTCTTCTCCTCAGATTGCCTTGTGTTAGTGCTTTCAATACCAGAATAAATGCTTCTTCAGTTCTCAAGCTGATCTAACCTGAATACCTACAAGCTCACTCACACATATCTGGGTGGGAACCTTCCCCAGAAAAAGCTTAATTTTCTATCTTGGCTCATAAACAGCTTGGACACAAGTCCCCTGAAACCTATTTGACAAGTGTCATTTAGGAGTTACGAGCTAGTAGCAAAAATAAAAGACAGAGCTCGGTAAAAAACCCCAGTGGTTTCAGAGTTCCTGGAAAAGGAATGTGGGGGCAAACACTGGAAATCTTTCAGTTAAAGTATTAATAATTTCCAGAGCTCATGTTCAGTGCCCTGTACTTTGATAAGTATGTATAAGGGCTCCTATTACTACTGAGAATTAACAGGCAGCTGCATCATGTGTATTTTGCCTCAAAAGAGAAGGGTCGCAGAAGGTCACCCCATCGAAGTGCTGAGACCAAAGAGGCTGCCATGGGGGCACAGCGTCCCTCAGTTCTCACATGCAGGAGCAGATAGTGTGCTCAGAACAAGGTCTGTACGAAGGGGCAGGTCTGTGTGCCAAGGTAAGTGGGTTATGTCCAGGACAAAAAGGACTCATTGCTTGCCATCTCAGATAGGTTAGGGTCAGAAGCCTGAAACAGCAGGTTACAGATCTGGGATCCTAGGATCTCAAAAACAGAAATGGGTCTTTCTTTCTGCACATAAAGTCTAGCCATCTTTAAACAAACACTGAAAAGCTTGTTGTTTTAATGGGAAGTTTTCTTAAGGGACAAGCCTTACCTCTTTCTTTTGCTCCCACAGGACTGTCCATTTACTCAACAATTCAGTCATTACCATAGGATTATAATCAGGAATACAGTCTCACCTGCTACTTGCCTGCCCAGCCTTTCAGGCAGCCCTCACTGGACAAACCAGTGTGGCAGGAGGCCAAGTATGGCCTCTTTGCCCTCAGCATTGGAACCATAGATTCTTCTAAGAGTTCTGGTTTCAGGCTTTCTAAATTAATTCCATAATTCCTAAAGAAATTTGAATACTGTATAGATTTAGGTGAGATTTAGCAAAGAGCAAATAATACTCTTTTCATATGTCCTGTTGTCAGTTCTGGGTCTCACCACTGCTCTTCACCTAAGACTAGGTAGAAAAAAATAAAGGAGTCTCATGGACCAACATTCTTTGCTTCTCTGAGGGCATAAGGAGACAATGTGTGGGTGAGAGACAATATAGCAGGTATTTAAGAAACAAATTACTCTTGTGTATTCCACTCCCAATTCCTGGGTTGCCAACTGGCTCTCAGGCCAGAATTGGACCTGGGTACTCTCTGCTGCCTGTCCCTCAAACCACAGGGAACAAAGTTGGTTGCCCTGCTTGGTCAGTGCGATGCCCCTGCTAAAAGCTGACAAATACTCCAGACTTCCACTAGCACTGCTGTGAGGTTCACGTCTGCTTTGATCATACCCTGATTAATACCCTTCAGAGTAAAGTATAAAATTCTTGAAATGTCAAAGGCCCTTTTGTTTTGGGCCTTTTCTACTTCTTGTAGCATCTACTAATGTTCTGTTATTTCATCCTCTCATTGCTCCTCTCTGCTCTTCACCACCAATTTGCCTCCAAGTCTCCACTCTTCCTCTGGCCTTCTATGTATCTCCTCCCCATTCACCCCCAGAACACATGCAGACACACATATACCACCTGGCTAGCACTTCCTAGTCCTCTAAAAAATCAGCATTGATGTTACTGCCCTTAGGAAGATTTCTCTGATTTCTCACTCCCCAAGTGTATTAGATATTCTTCCAAGTTCTTTCTAAAACCTTTCCCCTTCCCATGGGGGAACTTCAATCCCAGGTTCTGGCCTCTCCTAATCTGCTTCCTTTGGTTACAGTTGACTAGGCCTTTTTATGTTATGCCCATAGATAGATAGATCCAACAAGCAGAAGTTGATAGAGATGCAACTTAGTATCAATATGTACAGAATTATCCTCAGAGTTTAGTTGACAGCACATTTTGTGTGAGTTTCCCATGAAGCTGCAGAGGAAGTGCTGATGAACAATGTTGCATGAATTACTGTCCTGAGAAAGAGGATGCAATGACTTATGTTACTGGGTATGTGGCATACCAAACCCATGGAGCCAAATGTAATTCAGGACATGTTCAAAGAGGAAAATAACAGATTCAATCTGGGGTAGATATATGACAAGAGAGGAAAGAAGTACATAAATTAAGTTGGATGTAGAGAGGAGAGAGGAAGTGATGCATGAGAATTCTCTTTCAATACTTGAAGCTTGTCATCTGAAATGCAAAGCAGGCCCTACATAAGCTATACATATGCTTTATTGGGAGGGGCTGGTCTATAAACTCCCTGAATTATAAGCAAAACTTCAACTGTATGTACATTTGTCTTGCTGGAGAGAAAGTCCATAGATTTATTTTGCTCCTCAGAGAGGTGCCCAAAGTATTAAAAATGAACATATTATTGAAAGCCAAAAATTTATTAAAACCATTGATGTCTATTAAAAAGTAGAACTGGAGATATATTCAAGGCAAATAAGAAAGGAATATGTATACTAGGAGAAGGGATAAAGAAAAGGACAAAATAAAAATTAAACAAACAAACAAACAAAAAACACTCTACATTGGTTATGCTAGTGTTTATAAAAATGCTCATGAGTTAAGTTTTCCAGAAGATTAGGTTTTCTAGCATCTGATAACTTGAGTATAGTATAAATCTTTAGTATGATTATATGTTTTCTATAAAACCTTTGGCTATGTATAGTATCTGGACAGTGTTAGAGAAAAATCAATCCCCTGAAACAGTCTCAATTCAGGGTACTCTCTGCATAATCACCCAGAATTTTCAGCACTTCTCCATGTACCCTAAGAAGCAGTCAATACAGATGTGCAATTACCCAGCAGTAAGTATGAAAGGCTTTAGCCTTCCTTGGTGAAATGGAGGGAGCCAGTATAGACCAAGATGAGAGCTTCACTTTTACTGTCAAACTCCAGGAACGGCCCTGCTTGCAGGAGCATGACAGAGTTGAACATTAATTACTTGCTAAATTTCATGCCAAATAAAACCACATGTGCCTTTCAGCTGTGGTTGGGAAACATTTCCATTCTGGATATTATCTGTGAAAATTGAATGAGATTACATCACCTTGCTGCTGGTTTATGCATGTTCAAATTTCATGTCAGCAGGGAAGAAAGATGCTTCTGTATGCTTTTCCTGGAGTCCTTCACAAAGAGATAGCAAACTGACTGAGGCAGGGTGAGGACTAACCTCAGCTTGCACAGCATGGTGAGCTGCATTGGCTATCTTGACAGCCTGGAGCTGACCCTGCAGGCAACAAGAAGCACATGAAAAGATTGTTTTAAAAAATTGAGTGAGGGAGGGCCGGGACGGCTCAGCGGGTTGAGCGCTCGCTTTGAGGCCGCGAGGACCGAGGATCGAATCCCGGCTCCGGCCCAGGCAGGACCCACGTGCTGAACTGGGGAGTTCCCACAGTTCGGTTCTCTAGCTGTCTCTGTCTCTGTCTCTCTCTCTATCTGTCAAAAGTAAAATAGAAATAAATATGCACTGAAGATAAAATAATTACTCTCTATAAATATAAAAAAAAATACTTAAAAAAAAATTGAGTGACGTGCTTATATTAGCCTGGTGGTAACACATAAAGTGAATAAACTGTAAAATGAGAGGCAGGGGGAAAAGAGAAGGGCTAAGGGCTTGGAAATAGAAGACATAAAAGATGAGAAGTATTTTGAAATATATTTAGGATAAAAAGTGGGTAACTTGGATGATTCATTAACATTGGACAGTGAAGGGAGGAAAAATCTCAGATAAATCTCATGTTTCTTGCCTAAAGGGCTGTTGCATGGTGGAACAATGATAAGCAAAGGTAGGGATTTTAGGGAATAGGTTTGAATGGAAAATAATAATACTGAATTCCTTGACTGTGAGATATCTATGTGACAACTAAGTGTACAAATTTCCGGGGCCAAGTAGGTATATGTATTTGATGTGTTACTGAAAAGTTAAGATGAGTTTGGGGTCATTGTCCCATAGGTGGTATATGAACCAAAATTATCAGTGGGATTTCCCTGGACAGTATTCAAGAGAGGAGCATTGCAAGCCAAATGGGAATATTGGGAACACAAATGTTCCTATGAAGGAGATTGAGAAGAAATGCGCAGATTTCCTTATCTCTATCAGATGGACATAAGGAAAGAGAAAAAGGAGTGTGGGCTTGGAGGGAGAGAAAAAATCATGAGATAGTGGATACAAGAATTTAGCTATGGGGATAGCTGGGATGGCTCAGCGGGTTAAGCGCTCGCTTTGAAGCCCCAGGGACCGAGGATCGAATCCTGGCCCCGGCCCATGCTGACCCACATGCTGAACTGGGGAGTGCCCCCAGTTCAGTTCTTGCCGGGACCTATGTGGGAGGCTTCCTGCCCTGCGCAGCCCTGTGCCCGCCTGTAGAATGAAACTATATGGAAAACTAATATCAACTATGGAGACTGGTCTGGGCCCTCCCCCTTCTCTCTATCTCTCTCTGTCTCTGTTTCTCTCTGTCAAAAATCAATAAAATAAATCTTAAAAAAAATAGAAAAAAGAATCTAGTTATGTATAGAGTTCCAAGAAGTATACTAGTGAAATGTATCAAATTATGCAGACGATCAACAAAATAAGAGCAAAATATTGAAATGTAAATAGAAAGAACATTGGAGATTTTTTTTCTGGGCAAGTTTCAGTGGTGTAGTGAGGGTTGAAGTTGTTTCATGAGGTCTTGAGATGAGAATGGGCAATAAAAACTTTTAGATAAAAAATATACTCTACTTTTTCAAAATCCTTGACTTACAAGAAAAAGAGAAATAAGTCAAAGGTAAAGGAATACTGTTTGGAAATGGTTTATGTTTTAATATTTGCATTTGTTGTTTCTTATGACGAGGAACACTTGATCAAGTTTATAAAATAAAGGAAGTGAGACAGTAGAGTAGGATAAGATAAAGGCAAAATCTACACTAATAAGTGATGGAGCCAGGTTCTTAAGGGACAGAAGCATATGTGAATGTTCTGACTGTTAATAGAAGGAAGAAAAAGTTGTAGGGAGAACATAATATGTGAAAATTGATAAATTCATAACCAATCCTTTCCATATTTTCCAAAAATGACAAGATGTAAGGTAGCTTTTGGAGATAAAAATAGGTATAGGATGAAGACTTTCAAAAAAGTTGTGTTTTAAATAATTGCTTTCAGTGCTTTAATCAAAAGCTAGCAAAGAAGTTGTCAAGAACTATTGTTAGACCAGTAAATCATAATTTCACTAATGCTCAGAGTCACTGAATTCTATCAGTTTTCAGGCACTTACGTGTATCAGTCGACATGGAGCTATGAACTTGAAATTATATGTAACTGATCACGTGGACATGCAATCCCCAGAGGAGAAACAAACAAACAAACAAACAAAAAACCATGAATTGGAAACGGAGGCTGAGTGCTTACCATAGTCTTTAGTAAAAGTGAAGGAATAGTTGGTAGTATTTTAAGAACATGAGTTTTAGAGTTAAATACATCCAGGTTTAAGGCCCAGTTCAATCACTTACTAAGTGTAAGATCTGATTAGTGGCTTTGTGTTTTGTGCTTCACAGTCTTCAGTACTGGCCAAGGCATCACAAATTGGTAAACAAGATGGCCAGAATACTTTTCTCATTAAATCACTAGACCTTGGAAAGAGTAAGTTGTCTCCAGCCACTGGTATCCAATCAGACTAGTTTGTCAACCACCATTCTGCATGCTGTCTCACAAAAGAAGTGTTTCATATGGGAAGTCTTGAGATAAAAGAGTAGGTTATCACTGGCTTTCTCTCCACTCTAATTAGGAATAAATTGAACACTCTGCTTACTGATCATACTTCCCCCATTCCTAAATGATACCATGACAGAAGCTAAAGATCAAAAGAAGTGTATCCAACCTCTTCCATGATACTTTAATGCAAATCCTCCTCTTCTTTCTCCTCCTCCTCTCCCTGCCCCTTTTCTTGTATACCTGCCTTGTTAGAAAATAAAAAATTTAGAACAATTGCAAAACCAAGGGGATTTCAAGACAACAGGCATAAAACAGGACTCTTTCAGGCTAATCAAAAAGTGTGATGCCCTTAGATGGAAATATGAACACCACCCTCATAAAGGAATGCAATGAATGCTACATCCTCAGGGAAATAACTTCAGATACTGCTCCAGAATAGACCCAGGTCTGGCTTCATGTAACTTTCCCCAATCCTGTTTTCTATTAGATCAATAAATTGTCTCCCTCAGATACAACTATAGATGTAGGTATGTCTAGCCTGGAAGAGTGGTCAGTGCTTAAATGTTTTCCGATCATGACCTCTGCTGGGGTTGATTCCTTTGCTTTTTTCGGTGGCAGCAATTCAGTAAAATTTTTTTGCTGTGAAAATAAGCTCTCAACCTGAATTGTGGTTCCTGGTTTGGAGGCCACACGAATAAAACTAAATCTTTCTTTCTGCTTTTAGAAATTCCCTGGAATAAAATGAACAATACCTCCATAGACACGGAGTCTGAGGTCTGCTCACTGCAAGCAAATCAAGGTTAATGCCCATCTGATGTAATGTAAAAGACCCATAAACAATTTCCAATATTTTATTACTATGGCTGAACTTTTTTACTTACAATTGACTTCATAAAATGTAGACAGCCTCTGGAAATATCAAATAATTTTTTATTTTTCACATTTCACTGCAAGCTATTAATTAGTCTCATTTTCATCACACAGAAAAATCTGGATTAAGTAAGTACAGGAATGAGATTTACAGATCAAAGGGGCAAAGATAGAATAAAAGGACCAATAAGTATATATGTGTGTGAGGAGGATGAGGGCTTGTAAGAGCTATGTGCCTGAGGCAATTTACCTGTTCCATAACTTACTTAGGAGTAGATCTACTGTGTGAATCTTGCTGAAGAACATTTCTTTGTTTTTTTCTGTTTGAATTTTGGCTTTGTAAACACTTTAGGTAAACTTAATTTACAGAGTCCATTTCTACTGCCCCTGTGACTGGGCTGGACTTGACAGCAAAAGTAGAATAACAGAGGGATTTAAGAAACGACTTTCATTCTAGCATCTCTGGAAATACTGTTTAAAATATTTGGATGATTAGCATTTATAAATTAATAAACCTTCAGAGAGTAACCGCAACAATCTACCTACTGAATCTAATCTTTCAAAGTTTTACTTTGTTTTATTGTGAAATAAAGCACATGAACAGAATAGTATATAATAAATATAGGTACATTTAAAAATTATAAAGCAGGAAGTGAACAAACTACGCATGCAACAACATGAGTTATTTTTATAAACAAAATACTGAGGAAAAGTCATCAGATAAAAATAAGAGAATACTATGTAATTGCATTTATATAAAGTTTAAAAATGGGAAAATATGATTGATAATGTTACAAATTGAATAGAGTTACCTTTAAGAGGGTTTTGCAACTTGCCATTCTGAATTCTGTGTTTTGTTTTGTTTTGTTTACTATTGTTTTTCTTCATTTGAATAGCTAGTAATTCTTTCTTTCTTTATTTAAAAATTTTTTTCAGATTCCAGTGTTTTAAATTATAGACAGCTTAATAGTAGTGTTCATTGATTTACAAATAAAGCTTATCAATCTACAAAGTGACATGAAAATGATGAAGAAACACCTATAATTTAAATAAATGAAACTGTCATAATAGATAAATACGAATTCATTAACTTAAACAAAGTGTGGTTAATTTTTTAATTCAATCTCTTGGAATTTTGCTATTATCTGTTCTAAGACCTTTTTTATTTTTAAATATTGGACAGATTTTTCACTAAATGCCATGTAATATGAGCATCAAGAAACACTGTATGTTTAATTTATAGTTTTTGTCCAAAACAAAATGTCAATAAATATATTTTCAAATAGATTACATTATAAAATATTAATAGATATATTTTAGATAGGCTTTGGTAATACAGTATTTGCTTTTTAAAATAAATTTTTTCGGGAAGCCGGGATGGCTCAGTGGGTTAAGCGCTCACTTTGCAGCCCTGGGGACTGAAAATAAAATCCTGGCCCCAGCCCATGCAGACCCATATGCTGAATTGGGGTGCGCTTCCCATGTGAGAGGCTCCCCCGTCAGTTCTCCCCCCTCCCCCCTTTCCTGGCTCGAGAGGCGTGCCTCCCATGCCAGAGGCCCCCAGCCCAGTTCCCGCCCTGACTTGCCGTTCCCACCTGTGTGGTACAAAACCATGTCAAAAACTGAATGATGTACAATTATGGAGACTGCTCTGGGTCCTCCCCCTTCTCTTTATCCCTCTTTGTCTCTGTCTCTGTCAAAAACAATAAAATAAATCTTCAAAATAAATATATTTTCTCTTTTTTCAAATTTTTATTAAGTTTATTAGAGTGACATTGGTTAGTTAAATTATATGGGTTTCAGGTGTATAGTTCTGTAATACATTATCTGTGTATTGTATTGTGTGCTCACTGCCCAGAATCAGTTCTTTTTCCATTACCATATTTTTAACACTCCCTTCTTCCTCCACCACTCCCTTTCCCTGTTACGCTTTGGTAACCACTGAACTATTGTCTGTGTTCATGAGTTTTCATTTCCTTGTGTTTTCTTTTTTGTCTTGTTCCTTTGTTGCTTTCAATTTTATGTCCCATATATGAGTGAAGTCATATGGTTCTTGACTTTTCTCTGTCTCATGTATTTTGCTTAGCATGATAATCTCAAGATCCATCCCTGTTGTTGCAAATGGCAGTATTTCATCTTTTCTTATTACCAAGTAATATTCCATTGTATACATGTACCATATCTTATTTATCCAGTCATCTACTTGTTCCCATGTCTTGGCCACATTGAATAATGCTGCAATGAACATCAGGCTATGTATATCATTGCAGACAAAAGTTTTCATATTATTTGGGTAGATTCCCAGAAGAGGGATTGCTGGGTCATAATGTAACTTCATTCTTTTGAGGTACTTCCATACTGTTTTCCATAGTGGCTGTACCAATTCACATTCCCACCAGCAGGTATGAAAGTTTCTTTTTCTCCACAGCCTTTCCAGCACTTGCTATTATTATTTGTCTTGGTGATAGCCATTCTAACAGGCGAGAGGAGATATTTCATTGTGGTTTCGATTTGTATTTTCCTAATTGATAGTGAAGTTGAATTCTTTTTTTCCTATATCTATTGACTATTTGTATTTCTTCTTGAGAGAAGTGTTTGAGTGGCCAGAACATGGAAACAACCAAAATGCCCTTCGATAGACGATTGGATAAAGAAGATGTGGTACATTTACACAATGGAATACTACTCAGTGATAAGAAATGATGAAATACAGTCATTTCTGGCAACATGGATGGACCTAGAGACCATCTTATTGAGCAAAATAAGTCAGACTGAAAGAACCAGGAAACATATGACCTCACTTATATGTGGAATATAAAACTGAAAGTAACAAAGACACAGAGACCTATGGACACATTCAATAGCTTGGTGTTTGCCTGAGAGAAGGGGAGGAGGGGGGAAGGAGAGAGGGAGGGGAGGTGGGAGAGGGCACCAGCATTATGGACACATTCAATGGTTTGTTGGTTACCTGGATAGGGGGGAAGAGGGGGGAGGGAGAGTAGTGGGGGGAGGTGGGAGTGGGCACCAGATGTATGGCGATGGAAGGGAAGCTGATTCTGGGTGGTGGGC
>PVKE010044655.1:0-12923 GCA_004027555.1 Craseonycteris thonglongyai | reverse complement strand
AGAGAGAGAGAGAGAGAGAGAGAGAGAGAGAGAGAGAGAGAGAGAGAGAGAGAGAGAGAGATACAGAGAGAGAGAGAGAACTGAACTGGGGGAACTCCTTAGTTCAGCATGTGGGTCCACAAGGGCCGGGGCCGGGATTTGATCCTCGGTCTCCGGCGCTGCAAAGTGAACGTTTAAACCACTGAGCCATCCCGGCTTCTCCCTTGTAAATACTCTTGATATGTATTGTTGTTGTTTTCGCACATACAAAATTTGTGGCATAATGAATACATATAACTTATTAGATCCTTAGTAAAAATCTGGGAGCAATGAATGATGCTTAAATATTTAAAATATTAAACCTTTAAAATATATATGAATAAAAAAAGCTCATAGAAAGAATTAATTTGTATAGTACAAAGCATTTTATAAAATATAATTAAATGTAAAATTTTAAATGAGCACTTATGTAGATAAATTCATGTTCTGAATAATATAGCATTATATATTTCAATAGCACTTTAGAATAAACAAGTCCACTTTCTCATATACAACTATTACCACATTTGATCATTGTATCATCATAACACATTTAATTACAATATTATTGTCCTTTTTATGCAGATGAGAAAAATGAGCCCATATTATATAACTTGAAGTGGCAGAATCACTCTATATTTGTAGCACTAAAAGGAAACTACTCTTGGGATTTTTGACGAAACATCTTGTAAAAGAAAACATAACCAGCACATGCCACAAAGAAGCATGAAATCTATCAGAAGCCCTATGCATTAGCTCTTTCCAAAAGGAAAGTCTTGTGTGTTGTATAAATTGGTAGTTTTATTTTATTTTTTTTTTAGAAATAAGTGTAGTTAATGGAACATTGCTCAATATGCCCATTCAAAGAACAGATTGAGAACACTGATATATATTACCTTTTAGGGGGCTAGTACTAGCCAATCGGAGAAAAAAAAGAACAAGATTCACTCAATTACAATGGTAAAAATAGCTAAGAAACAAAGAATTGGCTTGAACTTCTGTATAAGCATTTTTTATAGTCTTCATTCTATCAGAGCAAACCCACAAAAGGCATATCTCTCTATTCCACTGGAGTGAAATTATAACATCTACAAGAAGGGAAAACGTATATCACTTTCCCTGATGTAGTATAGAAAATTCTGACATGTGCTTATTCACAGAGTGGAAATAAACATTTACTTCAACTATGTGAGCCACTCTAGAGAATGTAGACTCTATAGATCTTTTGTTTTGTACTGTAACACAGGTTTTAGTCCATTAATTCTTTGTGAAACTAAGCCTATCGTTCATGATGGGTACTCAAATAACCTTTTCTTTTTATTTTAATTACATTCCTCTATCTACTATTGCTAAATGTCTTGTTAGGTTAGGCTAATTATAGGCACTGAGTATTTTTTCATAACATTTTGTGTTTCTCTAAATACAAAATTATTACAGAAAAACAGATATAATGTGTTTCCTGTTAATTTTTACCTTTATGATACTAAGTTCAACTCCTACATCCTGTACTCTCACTTCATAAATGAACTGCCATTTTGAATCAAAATACTCAATTTCCATGGCCCTGTACTATGTAGATTAATCTATAATTTAAGTAACAGACTAATATATCATCTACCATAAGACATTTTATCCTAGTAAAACCGGTGTCTGTGTCACATTGCAACTAAAGTTTAGAAATTGTGATGCTCAGTCTCTCACTTTCCTCTATAAATCACACGTAAATATATCTAAACTATAGAGGTAGTATCCTAAGCATAAATTGTAGCCACTGACAGACAAATATGCATATAATTTTGGTTTGTTATATTGTTTTTACCTCATTTCTAACTAGTGGAACATAATTTCAAGTAAATAGTTATGCACAATTTGTAGGGAGAAAACAAAAAATAATAAGAGATTTTTCTCTACGCACAAGATTTCAAAATGAAAAGCCTACCAATATAGTTTGGTACAGTTTGGAATATAAAATTATGTAAATAGTACATATGGATTTTTAAAAAGTGAAGTTCTTTTCTCAAAATCTTTTTTATTCTATATAAAAAATAACTAGATAAAAAATAATGCATTGTTCACCACAGAAGCAGAACCTCTCATCTGCTAAAGTGCTTTAGAAAATATGGTTTATGAAGCAATCTGAGCCACACATTATGGTGAGAATATTAAAAACAAACAAACAAACAAAAATCCTACACACACATTTTAATAAAGAATATTCATGAACTCATTTAAGAAACAAATTTAGGGGATGCCAGGATGGTTCAGCGGGTTGAGAGCTCACTTTGCGGCCTCAGGTTTCAAGAATTGAATCCCTGCTTCAGCCCACATGAACCCATATGCTGAATTGGGGTGTGCCTCCAGCTCAGTTTTTGCTGGGGCCCATGCAGAAGGCCCCTGACTTAGTTTCTGCCCTGTGCAGCCTGCACGCACCAGTGGAGTGAAACTATATTGAAAACTAATGATGTACTACTATGGAGACTGCTCTGGGCCTTCTCCCTTAGTTCTTTGTCTCTGTCAGTCTCTCTGTGTCAAAAAACAAACAAACAAAAAACAATAAAAATAAATCTTAAAGAAAAACATATTTACATGAACTTGTTTAGATGTATTCACACATATAAACATTCCTTTAAATCTATTAGCAAGTTTTAGCAGAGTATGAGATCAAGCTTTGGCTAGAAGGAATATACCTGTGCCTGCTATCAGCAATAGGTAGAGAATTTTGCATTTGAATACACATTCTCTAAATCAGTTTCACTCTATAGTAATTGCTTACAAGTACCTTGGGTCAACTGTGTTTTGAATCAGCTTGTTAACCCACCAGCAATAAAATATGTAGGTTATGATTTAATATTTCTAAAATGCAGTGTGTTACATACTTACCCAGTATTTTGCTTAAGATGTATGCGAGTATTAAGCAAGGGGAGCTTAGGAAAATAGTTGAAACACTTAGTCTTAAACAAAAGCAAAAGAAAACAAAATTTTTATGGAACTACTAATGTTTCATAGTATTCAGGTCCTAGTCTGTATTATCGTATCAGTCCCAGGCAATGGGATAACTTTGGCTATTTTAATAGTAAAAATTTGTTTGTACTATTTTGTCCCTTTCATATTGATATTGGGGCCTTCAGTGTCTGATTAGAATGCAGAAAATAGCAAGAATCCAATGAACAGTGTCTTATTCAGCTTTTCATCCAACCAATGTAAAACTTAGTCCCTTACAAATTGCAGAAATTAAATGTTATTTTATGTATTAATAAAACAAAAGATATTTAACCAATTTTTAAAACAGCTGAAATAAGTTGTTAGGTAATGTTTGAGAAGAGATAACTTTTTTGGGTTTGTGACCTAACAATGGTTATGAAAAGCTATCCAATTGGATACATAGTATATAATTAATTGGTATTAAGCCAAGATTTTGAATCCATTTTTTCAGATTCAAATTTTGGCTCTGCCATTTACTAATCTCAAGTGTCTTAGATAGTTCTTCTGTATTTCAGATTCCTCAAGTACACATTGAAGACAGCGATAGTAAATAGCTTACATAACTGTTGTGAGCATACTTGAATTAATACATATATGTAAAACACTTAGAACAGTGCCCGCATATAATCATTTCTTTGTGTTAGATAACTATTCCTATTAACCCAAATTAGTTATAGTAGGCATTATTATATTTTATTTAAGGTTCAATGTTGTGATTTATCAAAGTTTTTTAATTCACTGTCATTTTTGGGATAAAGTACTATACATAATTTCTGAGATTCTGATTTCTGAATCTTTTACTTTTATTTCTATTCTTCGGTTTACATATTGGCAAAGTGGAGGTTCTACTAATAACCTATTTCAGAGTTTTTATATGGTAAGGGCTAATGAAATATATAAGACACTTTTCAAATAAAGACATATCTTCCAGTAAACCAGTAGAAAATTGCATTTAAAAATGTATAACATCATTCATCCAAGTATCTTAAAATTGCCTGTGGACAACTAGGATTCTATTTTAGAGTCAGAGAAAATGAGATCTGAAATTACCTTCTTAAAAGGTCAAAAGGCAGAAAGCAAGTAAGAAAATTGAAGTTTCTGAATTCCTACTACAGCAACCTAATCATTATCTTACCTGAGTCTTCTCAAGTCCTTCTAATGACCGAGATGGTGAACAATTAGTTTTCCACATGAGTGCATTGGACATAGGGACACTTTATTCCATTGCTCACTTTGGCTCCTCTCTTTCTTTCCTACATTGATTTCCAAAAGCCTGTACATCTCTTCATTGAGAAAAGTCCTTTTGTAGCTGAAATACGCTAAACAACTTTTGCTAGTATATGGTGGAATTGTCCAACTTCTTACACAGACACACATCTGATTAGTAAAACTATTCAACAAGTAGTTATTGATCATTTATAATGTGCTAATTTCTATACCAGACCCCCCCAAAAAAGAGAGATGACTTTTGCTTCATTGATTTCTTGCAGCAAACATCTCCAACAATAGACTTATTTTGATATACCAAAGAGTTAATAGTTTTGGAAAGTTTTACTGAAAGCTGACCTTTTACATTAGCCACCAAATATTGAACATAAAGTAGAAATCTGTTACCTTGTCCCAATATACAGAAACAGAGAGATAGTTACATATGCTGATCTCTCTGTCCTAAGTTACCCTTCTCTCCTACCTCATACACATAAGCATCGCCCAAAGCAGTTTATCTCCACTGGTGGGCACCCATGGTGGACCCCTCTTTGTACTCCAAACCCAAACAAGGTACCAATATATCTTTTTTTCACTTACAACCTTTTCACTATATTACATGCACTTGCTATGTTCTCATGTCCTAATATATCGCTCACTCATAAGACTTCAGCCCTCCTTCCAAGCTAACACCATTTCCACTTTTTTGACTCAATTTAGCTTCACACCGAGTGAAGTGTTTCCAGTGTTTAATACCATATCTAAATTTTTCTGTAATCTTGAGCAAAGAGCAAGTGGAGTCTTCCAGTGCAAAATCAGTTATGTGCCAGTGTGCAATTTCTAGAAATCCAGAGATATTTAAGACTGGGCTCATGGGCCTGTAGGTGTCTTCTAGATGGACTAAAGATATGAGGTAGCTTACAAACTCCCATGAAATTGGGTGCAAAAAAGCATATCTATATATGCATGTGTGTGTACAAATATATAAAAATATACAAACATAGGAGCTATATGTGTCACAGGTGTATCTCATTTATGTGTGACACATATATCTGATTTTTTTTTCAGAAAACATTTTATAGCTATACTCAGATTCTCAACAAGAACTAAGACTCAAAAGAAGGAATAAACATTTTAAAAAGTATAATGTGAAGGAATAAGTAAATATTTATGTGAAGACAAATCACCCTAATAAAGATAAAGGCTTTCAAAAGTACAAAGTATATAATATTGATAATACAAGGCTGACCAGAGAGGAATTCACTAGAGGAGCTAGAAACATTTGCATGAGTGGAGAAGAGTAGAGAAGATTCAAGAAAACCATTTCTATTTCATCACAAGCATGGAGGAAAATTATAAAAAATAATGCACTTATGAATAACAATGCTAATAACTTTCATCTTTATGATCACTGACTACATAACCAGTCCCGTAAAAGATATTTTACATTAATTACTTAATACTTACTACAACTTTATGAAACAGGTACAATGAAACAGGTGCATTTCATTATTCAATTTTACCTACAAGAAAACTACGCTTAGTCAGTAACTTGATAATGATTGTGTAGTTAAGTAGCTGAGCCAAGATGTAAATTTAACAGTGACGAACTGGTGCTGGCTTGAGCAGATGGTTGATTTTGAAATGAAAATAGAAATGAGATTATGCAGGAAAAGGAATAAATTGGCACATGAATAAAATCTTATTAGTCTCTCTTTCAAATTTATGTACAGTTTGCTAATAAGAGTCCACATTCCCAGTGACTTCTTGGTCTGCAACAACTATAAAAAGCTTCTTTTACAACTGATTTCAAATGCATAAAATTATCGTTTAATAACTTATTTTAATACTTTTTCCTTTCATATGACAAAAAGTGGTTCTTCAACAATGGGGGTTCTTGCTAGCTATTGTCTTCTTTATCATGCAGTTGCTTTATAAGATACTCTTATTAAAACACCAATTACAGTTCTGATAAAGGATGTAAAATGCTGCAAATCATTTTGAGTAAGAATTCATATTAAAACTTCTCACTTTGTAATTATGTACCTTGTCCTTATTAATATAAATTTTCTTTCTTTTCTATAGTTAATTAAATAAATTGGATACAAGTTACTGACCTTTCAAAAAAAATCTCACTAGAACATTGAGTCTGAAAGCAAATTGGAGAAGTAAGCTATTACTAGAGATTATTCTTTGCTTTGGATTTTGATCAATGAGAATGAAACGTGCAGCTGCCATAGATATAGTTGGAGCTGAAATGAAGAATTTGTACTTCTAGTGATTCTACAGAATGCTGTGTGTTGGGTGAACTAGAAGGCATCATGGAAGTCTTATAATAATCTTTCTAAGAAATAAAGCAGATACTTGAATGCCTAAATATAAAGCACTTTTAAGATGAATCTGTTCAAAATTTTGACTACATAGTATTGAATTCATAATAAAAAATCAGAGTGTTCCAGATCATTGCAGATATCTTTATTCCTCCTGTGATAAACACATAAAAATTAATCCCCAAAATTTCATAGTAGAAGATGACTTTATTTTACATAGTATTATTTTGTGGAAACTTACCTGGTATTTAGCAGAAGCACTCTCCTGCAGAAAATAATCTTGGGATTTTTCCAAACAAACACTGGTTCAATGCATTGAAAATGTCAAGTCACTTCTAGCTTTGCCTAAATCAAATTAGCATACCAATTAATCATGATTTGTAGGTAATTGTGAGATTTGTAAAATATTTCATGGTGGAAAAAAAAAGCACAGGTTACCTCTTGATTTGAATAGTCCCTTCACATAGTCAATAGTGCTTAATGCTTTTTAAGAACGTTAACATAACTGATGACAATGATGATACAAAAATAAAGATAGTTGTTAGCTCAAAAACTCAGGAGTTCCTTGAGTGAAACTGGTCCAGATGTGCAGAGGGCAAGGAGAGACCAAACAAACATGCAGGCCACTCCAGATTGGTAGGTGACAGTTTTAACAAGCAAGGGAACTTACATAGGAAGCTTGTCTTGGGTGGCTGCTAAAAAGTAGATCTCTGCATCTGACTGCCAGAATCTTAGAAGTTTATACAGAAGCTTTTACTGGGTTCAGTATGTTAACATATGCTAGCCAGATGGTTTCAACAAAACATTGTTCTCTCAGGCCTTGTCCTTGAAAACAGTTCCCACTGTTCTACACAGTGGGAAGAACACATATTACAAGGTCAGGAGAGGGAGGGTCAGAACCCTTCCCTTGCCCAGGACCAGTTTATTGGTCAACAGAAGATCACATCCTTTGGATGAATTCCTCCAATAACAGTCATATAAACATTTATAGAGTGCTTATTAAGTGTTGGACACTGTCTTAAGTTGCAAACACAATATTCACATTTAATTACCATGAAATATGTAGCTCTGAATTTGTTTTTAAGTTGTTGTATACCCACATATAGATAGGTAACATAGGGTTCTCTGTTGGTCTTGTAATTCCTGAGTTGTGTCCCCATATATACATGAATCAGTAAATAAAATTTAGAAACTAGGATTCATATCAGGGAACTCAAGCCTCAAATAAGATTATAAAACGTGAATGATAATACCAAGTTTACATGCATTTGTTTAGTATCCATAAGAAAAGTCTAATATTTAAAATAATGACTTGTGTGTCTTTGTCAGTATGAAGTGTCTGAATATTTACTTTTCCTATCAGGGGTCTCCAAACTTTTCAGCCCGCGCGCCGCATTAACTATCAAACCGCAGTTTGGGGGCCGACTATACACTCGAGGTCCAAATAAAAAAGAATCAAAACATAGATGTTGTTTTTAATTATTTATTTAATATTATTTTATTCAGATAATAAGGTCTCCATGGGCCAGATGAGAGGGCCTTGCGGGCTGGATGCGGCCCTCGGGCTGTAGTTTGGAGACCCCTGTGAAATCATTCTACTGATAAAGATATATTGTGACTTTTTATCTACTCATTTTTAAAAAATACTATTTTAACTGAATCACAGAATCAGTTCTCATTACATTTGTACTCTGTAGTACTCCACAAAACATAAAACAATTACAGAAACATGCTTTAGACATAAGTATTAAACAATTAAAAAATGTGTCATGTATACTATGGACTCAGGTTTCCACACCATAATGTAATGTAGAGCTTTTTCCATGTTAGTATAAAAAAGACCTAGTTTAGTATTTATTCATTGATATATAATATTATATTAGTTTTAGATTAAAAAAACATAATGATTTGCTATTGGTTTACAAGGTCTGACAACTAAAGTCACAAACTTGCCACCTTGTGCTTATCCAAACAACTCAGTAAGGTTTCGTAACCTTGATGTATCAGTGTCTCACAGCTGTGTTCCTGTGGACATGTGGTAGTTTCTTGCTGTGTGGTTTTCATTATTGTTAGTGAGTTTTCTTATGTGCCATCATGAGAATGCCAGAGCTTGAGTTTGTCAAGACCTTTTGGAGAGGTCTGGTGATGAAACATGGGTGTACCAATACAACCCTGAAACAAAACATCAAAATGCACGATAGAAGTCATCCAATTCTCTACAACCAAAGAAGTTCAGTCAGTCTAAATCAAGAGTCAGAACAATGTTGCTAACCTTTTTTGACATCAGAGGAATTGTTTATTATGAATTCGTACCAACTGGACAGTCAACCAAGCTGACTATTTGGAAGCACTGAAAAGTCTGCATTAAAAAGTTAGATGAAACAACCTGAACTTTTCTCCAGCTCATGACTCTAGCATCACAACAGTACACCAGCTCACGTGACACCATCTGTGAGGGAGATTTTAGCCTGTAAACAAATAACTGCATTGGAAGACCCTCCCTACTCACCTAATTTGGCCCTCAATTACTTTTTTCTTTAACTAAAGATAAAGGAACTATCGAAAGGAAAACATTTAGATGACATTCAGCACATCAAGGGCAATACAATGACAGCTCTGATGGCCTTTCCAGGACAAGAGTTTCAACATTGCTTTGAAGGGTGGACTAGACACTGATGTCAGTGCATAGCTTCCCAAGAGGAGTACTTTGAAGGTGACAATAGTGATATTCAGCAATGAGCTATGTAGCACTTTTTCTAGGATGAGTTCATGAACTTAATTGTCAGGCCTTGTATATTGTAAAATGATCACAATAAGTCTAGTTAACATTCATCACCACATATTGTTGTAACAACTGCATAGAAGTCCATAGTATAAATGTAGCCTAATTCATTTAAGCATTTCTCTATTGATGTTGTTATAACTAGTGCTGCAACAATTCCTTTTGCCATGTCTCTTTGTATACCTTCGATTAGTTTTTATAGTAGATACATAGAGGAATAAAATAATGATTTTAATGTTTCACGTCATTTTAAGTTTAACTGATACTGCCAAATTACCTTGCACACAATTTTATTAACTTTAAATCTCAAAAGTAGGGGAAGTCTCCTAATCCAGGAGTTCATCATCCTTTCTTATTACACCAATCAAATGAGTGACTGGAGCATATTATCTCATGCCAGTCTTTTAACCACGCTGAGTTTTTGATTTATAATCTGTAAAAGTAGAGGAGAAAAATAATACCTAAATTACATTTTATTTAACAAGTGAATAATTTTCTAAACTATAAAATCATTTAAAATTGTGACACTATTACTATTACTATAATATGTTGGTTGTAGGTATGCTATGCTTGTAAGATTCTATATAAAAAGTAATTTTGTTTGATATATCTTAAAAGTTCTGTTTTTTAAGTGCTATATAAATTTATTTATTGAAAATAATACTGTGTGGGGAAAGCTGGGATGGCTCAGCAGGTAAAGCGCTCCCTTTGAAGCCCCAAGGACCGAGGATTGAACCCCAGCCCTGGCCCAGGCGGACCCACATGCTGAACTGGGGTGTGCCCCCAGTTCAGTTCTTACAGGGGCCAATGCAGGGGCTCCCGGCCCAGTTTCTGCCCTGCACAGCCCTATACCCACCTGTGGAGTGAAACTATATGGAAAACTAATGTCAACTATGGAGACTGCTCTGGGCCTTCCCCCGTCTCTCTATCTGTCAAAAATCAATAAAAAATAAATAAAAAAAAAACCCAACAAATTAAATATGTCCATTTTACATACATAAAAGATACTTTATGTGTAATTTGCCTAATTTAAAACCTACATGAATTTTGTTTTTTACATTTTAATCCTAGAAAGTAACTGAAAGTAATAAATTTGGGGCTTTTATTCACTACCATTTTATTTTGGCTTTTTAGAGAGTCACTTAATCTATTTGTATTTGTTTTATTAATTTTAAAAAGCAACATAATTGTGGAATTAACTGTGGCTTAATAAAAATAGAAGTGGGAGGGTCTAACCACGTGATCTTAAAAATTCTCACAGATAATCAACTGTTCTTTAAGCAAGAACAGTAATTTCATTAGGAGAACTGATGAAATGTAAATTGCTATATCCAAAAAGCACATGATTAGTAAGAAACTATCAGAGCTTTCAAGATACTGACTAGCTCTTTAAAAGCACACCATTTCTTATATGAAAAGTAATCAGAGACATTCTGGGTTCCTCTTGAAATTGAGGTAAACTAAAAAAATTAACAAAAAAGAAGTATAAAAAAAGATTTCAGAGATTTGGTCAAACTTAAATGTCACCCAATCCTCTCTTATTTCTCAGGAACATAAAAGATTAAAATGTTCAAATTTTATTTATCTTAGAATAAAAATAAAAATGCATCTTCCACTTGGAATCCTTACTACTTTATTCTCTATCAGTTTAGGGAAAAACAGACTCTCAGAATTGAAAGGGACAGTAGGGTCACCCATTTAAGTGCTGCCTCCAATGGCTTAGGAACCTTTACAGTATTTTACTCAAATGTTGGCTTATTTTCCTATCTACTTTCCCACACAAATTATATCAATTTGAAACAACTCTATCACCTACCTATTGCTTACATTGACCCAAATTTATTTCATATAAATGTTTTGCACCCCAGACTTAAATAAAATAATAACAGAAGAAACTACAACTGCAATTACACAGCATGATGTTATATGGTGTATCTGCATCCTTATGTCATGCAGAGAAAGGAACAAAAACACAGTGAGAAAGCAAAACATGAAGAATCCCAGAGGGGTAATTGCTCTCAGTCCTTTCTAAGTCCAACTATAAGAAAAGACTTTCTAATTAAAAACAAAAACAAAAAACTGTCATTAAGGAAAGAGACATTTAATATGTGACTCCAGTATAGAGTTCACACAAAGCCAAGTAGAAGGAAAGCACCCTTCCCAGTGTGTGACATAGATGGGAAATAAGTAGACACAGAGCCATCTCAATGTCTAAATTTATATTACTTTATCTCTACATCAACAATCATTTCAATATTATAGGCATAGAGATTGCTCAAGAGAACATGCTAACATGAGCTGGAGCAGGGGAGTTGAGATAAGAGGATAGGGCAAGGGAAAATACTTAACAACCAGCCTGGGTCTGATCCAGTGGAAACTCAGGAGTACTAATTACTTCAGAGAGTTGGTCAGGCCATTAAGCAAGGAGGCTACCCTTTGCTTCTCCTGTGTTGGGCCATTATTAGTTTAGGATTACTCTGGTGCACACTGGGGGTTGAATTTACAATCTATGTAAACCATAGGACAATTTTTGACCAAGTCAGAGGTATATTTGCTACAGGAAAAATTATATGGATTCCAGTGGAAATGCAAGGTTGATAGTTCAGTTCTCAGTGCCGGTGGGCAGGTCACACCAGGATTGAACAGTTTATATGTATGTTCTTCAAGTACACATAATTTTAGAGCAATGTAAAATATTGTGTGTGAAAGCTACATTAAGCCTGGCAATTTGGTAAATCTCTTATCATTATATTTAATGAATATTTAAATACTGCTTTATTTTTTTTCCTCACACATTACCTAAAGATCAAGCATGTATTGGAAACATGCTTCATTAGTCCAGTGATATCTGAGAGGTTATATTGCCTACTCTTTAATGTATTGGACAGAATTTCAGGTTGACATGGACCAAAATATTTTTATGGTAATCATGTGGTACCAATTATTTAAAATTTTAAGTATAAGATGGAAAGCATCAAAATTGAAAAGTCTTGAGATTCACTATTTCAGAATTGATTCAGTTGTAAGATTTGCAGTTAACAGAAAGACAAATTCAACTGACTTAAAAATAAAAGGCGGCCTTTGGTCCGGAGGCAGGGTGGATGTCACACCCAGTTTCACACAGAGGTCAACTGTATCAACAGAACTATTTTTCTGTAATTCTTTTGGCCTTGCCCTCCTTTGTGCTTTGGCTTTTGTCTCAGGGTGACTTCTCTCTTAACAACAGACTTAGAATGATGTGGCTTATGTTAAGCCCCATATCACTTTAATTATAGTTTCATTATATTACAGACTCAATTATACTTTCATCTTTCCCAGTAATGGAATCTTAAACCAGTCAATCAGGAATCAATCACTTGATCAGCACTAATTAAGTTATCTGTCTGAAGACCCCTGACATCCCCTAAAGAAAAGTGATCTTGTAATAACCAACCCCAATTTTTTAATTTTTATTGTTAAATTTAATGGGGTGACATTGGTTGGTAACAATTAGATCGTTTCCAGGTGTACAAATCCACATCACATCACCCTTGCGTTGCATTATGTGCCCACCACCCAGAATCAGCTCCCCTTCCATCACCGTATACCCGGTGCCCACTCCCCCC
>PVKE010044654.1:0-12919 GCA_004027555.1 Craseonycteris thonglongyai | reverse complement strand
TAAACAAGGTCCTGATGCCACATGATTTGATCTGCTTTGAGAAGTTACACGCTCACTTCTGGTGGCACTCTCCAATCACATCTAATGTTGACTGGCAGAACAGCACTAGTACCCTAAATAGCTAGCCATTTCTGCTAGATCCATTATGTAGGGAACAGAAGACTTAATTCTCTAAGGCTAGACTCTCATTCATTTTCTGCCAACAACAAATTCATTGTAAATGAAAAGAAAACATTACATTTTAAACCCATGAATATCTTTAAATGGCTGCGAGCACACTAGAATTGAGTTGTCTTTTTACTTACTAAGTCTGTTCAGTGATTGAAAATCATTTGACAATGGTATTCTAGATTCAAAGATTAATTTACAATTGTGCTGGGAGTCTCTACTTTGGGCTGTTTCTTTTGTGGCTAATAAAGCAATCCCTGAAACTTGGAGCCTAGAATTCTCTCCACGCAGGAAGAAAAGCTCAGACCTGCTGGTATATGTTACAATGGGCTCCTGGAAATGCATTTTTTAATAGGCTTGGTTTACAAAGGGAATTGCTGTTAATCCTAGACCATATTAGCTTTGCCAAAATAGCATTGTTTAAATCAACATAATGAAACACAGAGAAAAGCCATAGAGAGGATGCTGCTTAGGGATCTGTCTTAAACAATATGTATTTACTTATTTAGAGTGCAACTGATGTGGATTGAAAATCTTTGAGTTAGAGATTAAATTTCCAAAAGCTAGGGCATGAGGAAGGACGTATAACCAGGAATCTACTTGAAAAGGTTATTTCAACAAGTTTATTACATGTAGCAGCAAAATAGGAAAGAAGAGAGCAATTGAAGTGGTAGATAGGATTCAGCCAGGATCACATAGAATCCTCTAAGAAAACCAATAAAAGGTATTCTCCAAGTAATAAAAACAGCTGCCCTCCCTCGCTCAACTCTGCTTCCATGGGCACATCAAAGCAATGGACTCTCTCACACCAAAGTCCCACTTAACTTTTTCATCTTCCCCGTTCTGTCAGTTCCAGCAATATGTCACAGGCTCCCTCCCCACCCCCCCACCCCCCCACCCCCACTGTTATGGCCTGCTTCAGGGCCACACGCGTTTTGGAGTATAAGGAGTGGTTACAATTGTTATCTCTTCTTTCAAACATTAACTCATTTCCTCCAATGTTGCCGGACAACATTTTCCTCACCCTCAACCAATAGATTTTCTGCATAAATGTCTGTAGAAAGGAGGGTATGATTAGAAATCAGAGAATCATCCTAAGAAAGGACTGCACTCATTACAGATTTTAACACTACTCCTCATTCTAAATAGTTAATTATGGATTGCAAGCATGAAAAGAGAGAGCTTTGCAACCTGTACGGAAAGTCTCTTGAAGACACCATTTTCAGAAAAGTGCCAAAAGTACCTCAACTTCTCCCATAAAAAACAGAGAAGACGATGACAGTCCAGCTGCTCAGCAAGAATTGTTTGCCCTTTATGTGCTCCCAGAAGCTTCCATGCAACAGAAAGAAATTCAGATTTTTATTGCCTCATATTCTCTCAGCATGAAGAAGAATTTACATTTCTTAATTGGATTTCTCTCTCTCTCAGCACAAGGAATAGCAACTATCTCACTAGACCCTACTTGGTAGCAGCCCCCAAGAAGCAGTCATATAAATTATTGATATGACTGGGCAAGCTACAGGGCAAAATTTTTCAGTGAAGTCCAAAGACTACTTACATTAGGATTGCCTAATGCACTGTTAAGTGCGATCCTAACCTACACTCCGAGCTTCGGATTTTCTTGGGGTGGGACTCAGAAATCTGCATTTTAAAAACTCTGTATGCTTTTGTTTATGCATACATTTGAGACTTACCAACTTAACAGAAATGACAGAAATTTGGGAACCCATCTGGGAAACTGTTACTTAATCTGTTTTTCCTTCCCCCCTTCCCCACCGCCCAGGTTGAGCAGTATGAGGTGGTAATATTTACCCATGTTCTTTTATGTTCTAATGGTATCCAATTTGAAAGAGATGGACATGCAATTCACGCAATTAGAAGAATCCTGAACTTTTTAATCCAAGAAGTAAGTTTGGAGAGACTTCTAAGCCCATTCCTAGATCATATCGCCATAGCCAGTATCCTAATTCTTGAACTCTGGAGGCACAATCTTATGCCTTGAGAATCTTTTCAATGAGTCCCTGCTCCATTTCAAAGTGCCAGTGTAGATGAGCATTGCTATTCAGAACCTGTCATTTGGCATAGTTCTGGGGATCAGGGGTAGGACCCAAGCTTGGATGCTCATTTAGAAGTTTAGGGTATCTCCTAGAGCAGGGGTGTCAAACTGGTGGCCCCCGAGGTAATTTTTTGTGGCCCATGATGCTCTGAAATAAAATGAAAATAGAAAAAATTGTTATGAAGAAAATAGCACTTAGGGGAGATCGAGGCAATACCATTAACCCTTTAACTACTGAAGACGAGTATACACGTGGCCCAGTGCCTTTCCTGGGGGCCTGTGGGCGTGTATAAACGTGCTGACTCAGTTCCGGTGACGTTTGTAAATGTGATGTGGCCCGTGTGAATCTTGCCTGTTGCACCAAATGGCCCATGTTTTAATTGAGTTTGACACCCCTGTCCTAGAGCAATAAAAGCACTTCTGATGGGGGTTGCACAGATGTAGTGAACCAATCTAACCACAATTCTTGCTCTATATGCTGCTTAGGTGCCTATAATTGTATGAAATAATTAGTTACTGAAAGTATTAAATTGCTAAGCTGAAAATTCATAACTTTTCCCTATTGATAGCCGCCTCAGAAACTACAGGGAACTGCGATGATTGAAAAGCAAAAAAAAAAAAAAAAGTGAAGAATGTGTTCCAGTTATTTCTACGTATTAGTCCATGCATTACATACTCTACATACACTGTCTCAATTAATTATAACCCTATAGAATGTATGCTATCTCCATTTTCCATATGAGGAAGCAGAGAGGTTTTAGAAACAAAATAATTTTTTGACCACATTTTTATGTGTGACCAAGATAAAATTTGAGCTTAGCTCTAACTGACTACCTCTAAATTATCTCCTTCCTCCAGACAGAAAGAATAAAGAAAGGAAATTACCAGAAAGAGAGGGAAAGAAACAGACAACTATGTACAAGAAAGCAAGAAAGGCCTCAAAGAAGTTTCCGTGGCTGGCTTTACTGAAATTGAGAAGTTTCTAGGAACAACTGTGGTAGTGAGCCAAAACGCAGAGAATGGACTACAGGATGTGTCCTGCAGGCCTGGTAGTTGTCCTGTGAAGGATGTTGGAGTGGTATCCATAAGACTCTGTTATTCCTCCAGAAAGAGTACAGTTCTGACGTCCCATTCTGGCATGAATCCCACATAGCTACAGTGAATTATCAGAACGCCTTTATCCATCAGTACAAGAAAGAGAGAAAAATTTACTCACCAGCAATCCATTTTCGCAAAACGTAGCACTAAGTGTTTTTCAACACAGTTCCTTCTCCATGCATAATGTCAACTGGAGACACTTTGGTTCCTATCACAGCAATGTCACTAATTGCTCTAAGGGGAAGCTGGGCTGGCTCAGCAGAGTAAGTGCTCACTTTGCAGGCCTGGGGACCAAGGATTGAATCCCTGCCCCGACCCATGTGGACCCATATGCTGAAATGGGATGTGCTACCCATGTGGGAGGCCCCCAGTTTGGTTCTTAACCCCCTGGTTCGGCCCCTGAATCAACGGTCCGTGCCTCCCATGTGGGAGGCCCCCAGCCCAGTTCCCGCCCTGTGCAGCCCCCGCCCACCTGTGTGGAATGAAGCCATGTCAAAAACTGATGACGTACAAATACGGAGACTGCTCTGGGCCCTCCCCCTTCTCTCTGTCTCTCTCTGTCTCTGTTTATCTCTATTTCTGTCAAAAACAAAAAATTAAATCTTTTTTAAAAATTAATGTTTTCAGTTAAACATTTTTTTCTCTTGCCAAAAAGGGGAATTTCCTTTGATGTGTAGGTCTCCAAACAGCTAGAATCTTTATAAATTGAAATGTTCATTATAATATATCAAAGATTCTGAAGCTAGCAATCAGAGCTCATGACTTTTTTCTGTATCTTTAAGAAAGACTATCAGTCCATATGAATGCTTCACATTTCAATAAAGTTATGGGCTCCTTTAAACTTTCTCCATTAGGTTTTGGTGGCTGGGATAGAATAACTGTAACTAAGAGGAAAAAATGTGTGAGCTTATCTCTTAGCCAGAAAGTTAACCTCCTAGACTTTGAATAAATATTTTATAAAATACCAATATTTCTATACAGATAAGAGATCTTCCTAAGAACCTCAAGGTCTCTAAACGTAAAGTTTCTATATTGACAATCCTCAAAATGTAATGAAATAGTAATCACCAATCTTTGGTGTACGCTAAAAAGAGTGTAATCTAATGTCAATCGAATAGTGGTCAGGCCCAAGGACAGGATGTTCACCAGAGCCACTGTTTGGGAGAAAAGTGATTACACAACTGACTGTTCAGGAGGAGCACATTTGCAAGCAAACATGTCCTTCTACTGCAGTAGGCTATTTCTGAGTTCTCTGCACTCCTAACATTCTTAGTTGCATTGTTAGCTACATGAGGGAAGCAGAAAGGGGAGAAATGAGGAAGTAGGGAAACAAGGATCTATCACCTCATGCTACAAAAGTGTGACTGCTCACTTACCTATGTTACATATGGGATTTCCATACAATTTTTTAAAGGGCTTCCCTTAGGTGGAAGGGTGGATGTGAGTATAGAGCAGGGGTCTCCAAACTTTTCAGCCACATTAACTATCAAACAGCAGTTTGGGGGCCGACTACACATTCGAGGTCCAAATAAAAAAGAATCAAAACATAGATGTTTTTAATTATTTATTTAATATTATTTTATTCAGATAAAAAGGTCTCCACAGGCCGGATGAGAGGGTCTCGTGGGCCGGATGCAGCCCGGGGGCCATAGTTTGGAGACCCCTGGTAGAGAATCACTGTTAAAAACTGCTATACAACTATAGAGGCTGCTCTAGGCTCTCCCTCTTCTCTCTGTGTCTCTCTCGGTCCCTCTCTCTCTGTGTTGGAAAGAAGGGAGGGCGGGAGGGAGGGAGGAAGGGAGGAAGGAAGGAAGGGTAAGGAAAAAGGGAAGGGATGGGAAGGGAGGGAAGGGAGGAAGGAAGGAAGGAAGGAAGGAAGGAAGGAAGGAAGGAAGGAAGGAAGAAAAAAACCTTAAAATTTATGCTCTACAGCACTGTTGGGCTGACAGCTTCATGTCAATCTCCAGTATTCCAACCACTTCACATCAAATTCTGTTGTTTCTGTCCCTTTTACTTACACATTGATAAGTAGCAATATCATTCTTAGTGTCCATCTATCCTCCTTTCCCTCCCTATACTATCATGTTCAATATTTTACTGAGAAAACATGTCCCTACAAGTATACGCTAAGGTCAAGTAGAACTACTTACTACTTACTCATTCCTTGCCCAATTAGAATACTTTCCTATCACCATCAAACACTGTTTCAAAGTACCATTAAAAGACAGCTGGAGAGGAAAATTAAAAAGGGGCATAACAAAGCAATTTATATAAGAAACCAAACAGGTTTGCCAAGATAGCTCAATAGGTTGAGTGCTTGCCATGAAACTCTAAGGTCCAGGGATCGAATCTCAGCCCCAGCCCATGCAAACCCGTATTCTGAACCGCGGTGCAACTGGTAACCACCACAGTGGTGGCAAAGATTCTTGTCTCCCATGCAGGAGGCCCCCAGTTTGGCTCCTTCCCTGCTCGACCCCACATCCACTTGTGTGGAATGAAACCATGTCACAACTAATGATGTGCAACTATGGAGACTGCTCTGGACCCTTTCTCCTTCTCTCTCTCTCTCTGTCTCACCTCTCAAAACAATAAAATAAATCTTAAAGAAAAACAGGTAATATATCTGAATAAATATATTTGTGAGTAACAAAAAAAGGAACCCTCACACCATAATGAGGTATCATTCTTCACCTATCAAACTGATAAAAGAGTAGTAGATGAAATTGAAAAAAAATATTTTTATTATAGAAAAAATTAATTTAGTTGACAAAGTTTAGTGTGAGAACCACGAGATGATGATAATCTTAGGAGTTAAGCAGACTTCCCCTTCCAGTTACACATAAAATGTGTTAAAATCTTGCTTCTTTCAGCAGTTGTTTACCAAGAGAAAAAGGATGGAACTAATCTGAGTATGCTTAACTCATTGTCTCAAAATTTGTCTTTTGGAGTAAGTCACTCCTCGTTGGGTGGAAAGGAGCAAAGAGAGGAAAGAAGTGTAACACATGGAAAACTACCTTCACTCTGAAAGAAATATCAGATTTGGGTCAGGTATCTTCCCACCAACATCCCCATACACACATATTCTATCATTCACTTTACCATGGTTTCTGAAAATCCACTAGCAGAGATTCATTCCTTTGTCTTAAAATGCCTCAAGTAGAGTTTCTTTTTAACTTGAATGACACTATTTACTCCTAAAATCTTTGCTAGATTAGCAGAGATTAGAGCAGCTTTAAGAAAGACAGAGATCAGACTGGAGGATACAGAAGGGGGCGAGATTACCTATCAAGACCAGATGAAGTATTGTAATAACCAGATCACTGGGTTGGGTCATGAGCCCAAGTTCTAGTTTTGATAATTTCCTTAATATTTCAGAAGCTCATTGATCTCAGCTGTAAAATTAAAAGGATTGAACATATTGAGATTTAGGGTTTCATCCAATATTAACCACCAATATCAGGGTAACTGAAAGTAAAAACAGAGATGGAACTGCAGCCTCAGTTGCTGGGGTAAGAGTAAAGGGAAACCTAAAATGAATGTACAGTCAGACATATAACCAATTTCTATTTCCTTAGAGTCCCAGCTATTTAGAGTTAAACACAGGTTTCTGTTTTGCATTTTCACTTCTGTTTCACCAATTAGTACAAAAATAACTTGCAAGACGTGAACTTTGTCCATTTATATTAGCTGGCATACACAACTTACTCTCTTATCACCAGAAACATAAAACCTGGAGAAAATGGAAGTAAAAATTTTTAAAGATTTATTTTTATTGTTTTTTGTTCTGTTTTGTTTTGTTTTTGACAGAGAGAGACAGAGAGAAGAGGGAAGGCCCAGAGCAGTCTCCATAGTTGACAACATTAGTTTTCCATATAGTTTCACTCTACAGGTGGGCACAGGGCCGAGCAGGGCAGAAACTGGGCCAGGAGCCTCCTGCATAGGCCCCGGCAAGAACTGAACTAGGGGCACACCCCAGTTCAGCATATGGGTCCACATGGGCTGGGCCCAGGATTCGATCCTCAGGCTCCAGGGCTGCAAAGAGAGTGCTTAATCTGCTGAGCCATCCCAGCTTCCTCAAGAATTTTTATAAATGCACATACTAAATATATATATATATACACACACGAGCATGTTCTACTCTTAAGTCAGGGTCAAATTAGAATTCTCTTCAGTCTCTCTTCATTTAGAGGGAACAGAAACTAAAAGACCAAGAGGGTAGACTGTGATGGAAGATTCATTATAAGCTGAAACCTGACTCACTATAATTACACACAGTTCATAAGTACAAATGTTACCCATTTCTTGGCAGATTAAAAAGTTGAATGATGAGAAATACTGCTGAGCTAGTAAATATGCCTATTTAATAAGCCACTCAAATCAACACTACTGTTATCCCTGGACACACACATACAAATTATACCGCAAACCTAATAAAATCTCATTTGTTTCACCTGAAGGTCCTGTGAACCACCTGGTGCCTCTCTTTGAACTTCTTAGTCTCTATTAATTCATGCATGATAGAAATTAAGGCTTTTACATGAATATTCTTTCAAATAGATTTAAATTACTAGGTCAAGCATGCATTTGGAGCCAGCAGTCTAACATGAAACTATTAGAAAAAAAAGGTTGAAAATATTGAATGATATTAGGAACTTTAGATTGAAAAATTTAGACTATGATGAAGTCTCTGATTTTTTTTGTAGTGATAGCTTTTTGGAAATACTGTACAGTGATAAATTATACTCACAAAACACTTGTTCCCAGTTTAAGATTTTGATTAGAAACTTGATGTTCTTCTGGTCACTAAATCTATAAGTTTTTCAGCATATTAAAACCACTGCATGTCAATACAAAATCCAATCTTAGATTTGATTTGAGTTTAATGACATTCCTGATGGAAAAAAGAAAAAAATGAATAGGAAAATATAATGACAATCTTCAAACTAAAAATACTGCTGCTCAGGAATAAGTTTAATAATTAGAATAAGAACCTGAGAAATGTCTTGAGATAAATTTTCTGCCCTTTCACTATGAAGTGTTTTGAGAGGGAAAAATCAGTAGTCAACTATCTGCTGATAAAACCTTTAAAAAGTTGTATTTTAGGTACCTTATTAGAAAGGAAAGTCGTTTTTCTTGAGGAAACCAGCCACACTAAGGACAAACCCACTAAGGGAAAACTTTTTATATCAAGAGAAGAAAGACTGCCCCTATCATAGGCTTAACTATGGTGCCTCTACGGAAAACTGCTCAAGGGTAGAAAGATATGACAAAACTATTTCCAGATTCTGTCCACATATGAGCAGGAAAAGGGAAAAAATCTACTGTCAAGTATAACTGACAGGTCACCAAAGTTTGGTTTTATACTCCCTATTCTGTTTTCATTTTTTCATTCTACATTGACCTCTCTCATCTGAGACTTTGGATGCCTTGAGACTTCCTATAGTCTAACCTTTCACCAATCCCTTGACAACCAGGAGGAAACTGACATGTAGATAAAGATAACTACAGGCCTCTCTCTGGCATCTTTTCCAGCCCCATCTGTTGCTGGATGTTATGTACTATCCTTCCTTTATTGCCTTCCAGGATATGAGTTGATTCATACACAACTCATCGCTTCTCAAGATGTGTTCATTTCTAATTTAGATAATGCTAATGCATTTCTTTAAAAAAAAAAATATTCCTTGCGTTAACTGAAATCTTTAGCCCTTTATTTTTCCTCCCATATATTCTAATTCTTCTGCCTGTTTTCTACATGACCACCCTTCGAAAATATTAAAGGTCAGATCTCCTATGTCTCTGAGTTATTTTACGTTTCTCCACAACAAATACCAACAGTTCTTTATACCATTTCTCATGTAAAACACTGCTTGTTATCACTGAGATAGAGGTGGTAAAGGAACTGAAATTGAGTGTAGATCTGAAATTGAGTGTGGTAGATAGAACTAAATTGGTGAGAAAATAATCCTGAAGAAACATTAATGTTAAGAACATATGATCAAAGAAGACATTCTTAGTCTTCCTTGGAGTCGATATAGATTTATTGCATGTGTGGAAAGCATTTAAAAGCAAAGATTCTTGTGTTTAGAACATTTGGTCTCAACTGCCAGCTCCACAATATTGTACCAACATCACCACCTTTCTGAGTATTATTATCTGAAAAGTAAAAAAATAGTAGTTGATTTGAAGTTAAATAAAATATGTAAATTTACTTAATATGAGCCATAATACCTCAATAAATATTAGTTCATGCTTTATATTTCCACTGAAAACATTAATAGTTTTCCAGTGCAGACAACTAAATAAAAACAGATCTATGAATTTTATCATTTTGACTGGAAAGAGAATCTAATACCTAGAATGTTAACAAATATGTTTCCAGGGTTCCACAATTAAATCATTTGGCTAGTAACCGGAGATACTAAGCATTTATTAGTATCTTTTGGAAAGCCATGGAAAAAGGTAATTTGAAAATGAATTCAAATGACTTATCTGGAGATCTAATCCCTCATGATTACAAAAATAATTTTGAGGTAGTAGCTGGTAAAATGAGATCACAAATTAGTAGTGGTAAAACAAATACTATATTCTTGAAACAAGATTGTTAGAATGCATTATCAGCAATAAATGCTGATGGTTGATATATAAAAACCACAAATTTGATCACTGACATAACTAGTAGCATCCAAGTTTAAGAATAGACATATATTTAATATAGATTTCTAATTAATGTATAAATAATATAAATATTTAAATATAAAATACATATATATATATATATAATCAATCATTAAAAGGCAAAAAAAGAAGAAAAAAAAAATAAAGAATATTGTTTGGAAACTTTTACTATTTACTTTATAGAATACCACATTATATGCACTCTGTGTTTTTAATTTCTCCTTTTCTTGGAGTACTGCTAGGTCAGTAAAGGCTTTAACTTCTTTGTGTATATTTGTGTGTGTGTGTGTGTATATTTATGTAGTTGGTTTATTTTTCAGAGCAATGTAGGGTAGCAATTTTATTTTATTTTATTTTATTGTTAAATTTATTGGGGCAACATTGGTTGGTAACAATTACATAATTTCTAGGTATAAGGTCTTTAACTTCTAATAACCAAATATTTTCCATGCATCTACTGTGTACCAGGTAACTCACAATGTATCTGACACAAATCATCTCATTTAAACATCTCTAAAATGATGGGATATAACTAAGTTTGTCACAAGTGATGAATGAGGAATAACTGAGAAACAATGACTCTTTGAGATTAATTTGCCTGAGACTTGGAGTTAATTTGTCAGACTGGAGTCTGGGTCTGTCTGAGCCTCAAATCCATGCTTTTATCATATTTGAATCAGAAGTAAGACTGCAGATATTTGTATCACCTGAAAAATTGTTCTCCATTATTCAAGCCCTACTTTGGCATAATGTAACAATTTATGGCTTTCAATTTTGTTGAACAAAATTTAAAACTCTTGTGATATTTTGAAGGTTTAGTATATACAATACTGACATGAATGCCTTTCATAGGTGTTCTCCAAAGAGTTCTAAGTACCTTGCTAGATCCGTGTTAGCTGTCATTATATGTTGTTTTCTGAGGAGTCTAGGATAAAGGGCTCTTTCCCTACAATGCAGAGCATGGTGGATTTCTAAAGTAATTTTACCTAGAAGCAAAGAAGACACCTGAGTACTTGACACAGAGGCCCGGGTCCCCTAACTCAGCAAACTACCCTATATTTTTACCAGGTAATGTGTTTTCTGTTTCCTTACAGAAAATGCTACATGAAAAACTGTATTTCAGATCCTGAACTCTGCTCAGTGAAATGTGCACTTGCTTTAAAATTCCCTGGGAGATGTAGGAACAGCTAAAAATATAAACAAGAAGTTAATTTGGGGTGCCAAGGGTATACAAGATTTTAGTTATCTCTCTCATAAGTAGGGTCTCTTTTCTTTATGTTCTATTTCTGTTTGAAACCCTGATTCTATTAATATTGGGCAGCATTTTCAATTATCTTTCTAGTAAAGTCTCAATAATTACTAAAATTGAAATTATGTGCACTGTTCAACATATCGCTATGGAAGGATAATCTGAGGAGGATGGCTATTTGGAAGTAACTGGTTTGATTTACACGGCAGATTTCCAAGCTCTGTAATGACTCTAGTATGAGTAATTACAGGCAAACTAGGAACAAATTTGGAGTGTATATACTTTCTGGTGAACAGATGATCATAAGAAACTACTTGGCTCATTTTCATTTAACATGTTGACCTCAGGAAAAAATGTTTCTTTCACTTCTTCAGGGAAAAAAAAGAAAAGAAAAGAAATAGAAAATTCTTCTGCTCACCTCAACTAAAGGAAACACATGTAATAATTGTAACAGCGATCGCATGGATAAATCCTAGAGGAACTAATAACTAAACATTTTCTGTAGACCTATTGCATGCCAGGTACCATGCAATGTGCCTTACATAAATCACTAGCAACTATAGGCTATAACCCAAGTGAAGAACAATAACTGAGATTACCGTAACTGTAATTTAATATTAATTAATTTTCAATTTGCCAATTTATAATAGATCCTCAATAATCATGCATTTAAAATGAAAAACACATACCAAAGTAAGGTAGTTTGACAGGAAAATAGATGATTTCAAGTAATATGTAATCTGCATTCCATGAATTTAATTAATTGATTCTTTTGAGCATACATGACAAGACCTTCGTCGGCATACTACTTACTCCGGAGCTGAGATTATAACTTACACGTAATATTTTTGAAAACTAGCACCCTTATCTCAGTTCCCTGATCAGGTATACAGCACTGACTTTTGGAATTTTTGTTAACGATTGCATTCTTGGAGTGTTTACTCTTGTTTTTGCATTTGACACTTACAAATTTCTTTATAAATCCCCTCAAATATGCCTGGTTTTCTGCCCCAGTCGAACAGGTAAGTAAGTAGTCAGCAACAAAAAGTCTCTAATGTGGAAAGTGTGAAAAAGAAAAGAAAATGGGTAAAGACAAGCTATTTGTGATCTGACCCATCCTGCTATGAATGGGAGACCCAAGTCATTTTTGTTAGCTTGAGATTGCTGTGTGCAGTCCAAACCTTCCCAAAGGAAATTGAAAAACAAAAAACTAACGCTGCCATGTTCCACCTCACCTCAACTACTGATGAATGCAGCTATCCTGGAAACTGTGTGCACACCGATTACATTTACTATGTAACCTGGAGTGGAAGAGCTACCAGATTAGAAGATGACCATGTGCATTGGGACAAGCATGTAAATAACTGTCTGACCATTGGCCCGTGATGTGAACATGGTGTTCCCTTTTCTCATCTTAAATTCCTGCCCACAGCGTCGTCATAGTGTGAAATAACCTAACTGGAAAAAAAGAATCTCATAATAAGCGCCTGGGAGGTCAGCAGCTTAGCAATACAGACGAAATGGAGTCTGTTGATGGTGAGGCTGAGTTCCTGAGCTGTGAAGTTAATTTTTAAATAACATTTCTACTCAAGTGAAAACAGAGTTTTCACTTCGGCGTGCACTGTTCCATCTGAAAACAACAGGGAGGCTTTCCATCCAATTGATTATTAAAA
>PVKE010044653.1:0-12924 GCA_004027555.1 Craseonycteris thonglongyai | reverse complement strand
AAGTGCTCGCTTTGCAGCCCCGGGGACCAAGGATCGAATCCCAGTCCTGGCCCATGCCGACCCATATGCTGAACTGGGGAGTGCCCCCAGTTCAGTTATCACCAAGGTGAGACCCAGGCCCAGTTCCTGCCCTGTGCAGCCCTGTGCCCACCTGTGGAATGAAACTATGTGGAAAAACCGATGATGTGCAACTATGGAGGCTGTTCTGGGCCCTCCCCCTTCTCTGTCTCTGTATCTCTCTCTCTCTCTCTCTGTCAAAAACAATAAAAATAAATCTTTAGAAATTCCTTAAAAAATAAAAGAAGATCGCATATCTGCAATAGGTTGTTGACATAATCATAGTTTGTGCTATGAATCTCTACTTGTGGTAAAACAGAAGTGTCATATAGCATCCCTATTGTCACTGATAATTTAAATAACACAAGAATTTCTTGGTCATTTGGCCCAAGTAGAAGAGCACTAAAATCAATACTAAATTTTATATGAAAAAAACAAACATGCAGTAATAATTAGGAAATTTTGCAAAATGATCAATATGAGAGGACTAACCATAAAGATATTAAAGTATAACATAAAGTTTGTATAATTAAAACATGCACACAGGCATCAAGAGAAAGATCAATGTAGTAAAAATTATGTGATATACTTCTAATTATACCTATTTGAATAGTATTAACTTTTGAAAAATTCTTACTATTTCACATATTCCAAAGACAAAATTAGATAAGCAAGAATGGAGAAAGGAAATTAAAATTGAATACACACAAGTGAACATAATTCTAAAACCAACTGACAATTATGTAGGGGGTAAAACAAAGAATTGATGCATGTAATTTTTCAAGATCGAATTTTGACAATTGAGCATCACTTGGACAGAAACTGCAAAAAATTTAACTTTATTTAGTAGGTTGTTTTTATAATAATAGAAGTATAACAATTAAGAAACTATTTTATGTGTGTTTTAGAACTGAGTAATTAAGAACTGTCAATGTGAGAATATTATTTTTTAAATGTATAGTACAGATGCCAGGATAGCTCAATAAGTTGAGTGCTTGCCTTGCAATCACAAGGTCTGGAGATCGAATCCCAGCTCTGGCCTGTGCAAAACCCACATGCTGAACTTCAGTGCTGCCTCCCATGTGGGAGACTCCCAATTTGGTTCCTACCCCACACAGCCCCACATCTACCTTCGTGGAATAAAACTATGTCAAAAACTAATGATGTACAATGAAGCAGACTGCTCTGGGCCCTCCACCTTCTCTTTGTCTCTCTATCTCTCTTCCTCTCTCACTCTTTCTCACCTTCTCTCAAAACAATAAAATAAATCTTTTTTTTAAAATGTACAGTAGACTGTCAGTTAACTGGCACCTATGCTGGATAAATGTAGTATTATTTCTTTGATTCTCTTGCTGGTTGTTTGAGTTCTGGTTAATGGAGAATCTACTGTATTTCCTTTCTCTGTTCCATGAGAGTTCCAATGAATAATGAGAAACCAGTAGCAAGAAATCCACAATTGGGAAGCCAGGATGGCTCAGTAGGTTAGGCACTCACTTTGCAGCCCCGGGGACCGAGGATCGAATCCTGGCCCCAGCCGTGCAGATCCATATGCTGAACTGGGGAGTGCCCCCAGTTCAGTTCTCACCGGGGCAAGACCCCAGCCCAGTTCCTGCCCTGTGCAGCCCCAAGCCCACCTGTGGAATGAAACTACGTGGAAAAACCGATGATGTGCAACTATGGAGACTGTCTTGGGCCCTCCCCCTTCTCTCTGTCTCTGTCTCTGTATCTCTCTCTCTCTCTGTCAAAAACAATAAATAAATCTTTTAAAAAAGAAAGAAAGAAATCCACAAACATTTGGGCTCTGTCTAAAAGATTTTACTAAAAATAGCTTTGAGAACTGGAGAAATTGCCAATAGCCATATGAAAAGATGTTCAACATCACTAAACATCAGGGAGATGCAAGTCCAAACAACAATACCACTTCATACTAATCAGAGTGACTATTATTAAAAAGTCAACAAGTAACATATGTTGACAAGAATGTGGAAAAAAAAGAACCCTCGAGCATTGTTGGTGGGACTGTAGTAGCCAGGTGTCTACAAAGAAATATGGAAAAGAAACATGTCTAATATGATTTCTTAAATGAAATGCAGTGCTTTTGGAGATAGAAACTCACTTCCTTTTTCTCTAAGAAAATCAATAAAGTCTCGCTCCATTGCTCACAAATACACATATGGTGAAGACAAGATACTTAACTAACTTCTTTCAGCTTTATAACCTTTATCTGAATAATAATAATACTTACCTCAAGGGGATTTTATTATCTGTTTGGAAAAAAATGAGGTAAGTTAAGTGTATAGTCAATACCTGGTAATAAATAAAATCTCAAAAATATATCTGCTATATGTATTATTGTTAAAAGAGCTTAAGATACAAAATATGGACAGATTTGTTATTTGTAGGCAAATAAATAGAATTTTAATAAGGGGAGGAGGTAGTAAAGGAGGGAGGAGGGAGGGTCAAATATATGGTGAGGGAAAGAGAACTGATTCTGGGTGGTGAGCACACAATGCAATATATAGATGATGTATTATAGAATTGTACACTTGAAATCTATGTAATTTTACTAACCAATGTCAATAAATTTAATAACAAATAAAAAGAACTTTTATGAATAGAAAATCAGTTTTACTATTTCTACTGAAATATTTGGAATAAATACTTTTAAAGCCATTTCAATGGGTATCAATAAGTTCAACACATTCAGATGTCTATATACCATCATATGTGTTAACTAATAATCTTTTTCTATTTTTCTTCTGTCCCACTTTTAAATACTCTCATATTTAAATCTTATAAATAATCTGCACTCCTGGTATTCAATGCATGCATGCCTTGAAGAGAGGCAACAAAATGATGGCATGGGAGGGACTCTGAAAAGCTCCCCTGAAGATTAGAACAAATATAAAATCTATAATTCAACAGAAGATTTCTTACACAACATACAAACTCAGCTAAGAGACCCACTCATCACACATAAGTACCTGCAAGAGGACATGAGGGGCAATCAGAGGAGGAAAAGAGGGGGAAAGGCAGAGACACAGACCTCACACCAGTCCCTGTTTAGAACTCTATGGCTGGGGGAGTGAAGAGGAAGAAGGCAGTAGGTGAGCATTCCAGATCCCACTCTATCCACAGGACAGAGAAAAAGAGGCTCAAAGGCTAGGGCTGTAAAATGCCATAACCAGACCTCACTCTGGCCCCAGAAGGTGCAGACACAAGTGCCATAAGACACTGCAGCCCAAAGTCAATTCAGTTCTGAGAGGAGGGGCAGCAACAGTGGCACTGAGAGGCCACAGCTTGACCTCTCTCCTGCTGGGAAAAAGATGGAGAGAAAAGGCTGTGGGCATTCATCTCTGGCCATGAGCCGTCCTGTCTGTGGGACCAGCATTCAAGACAGCTGATTCCTAAACACAAAGCAGAGACCTCAGGGCAAACCAAATACAGAAAAATGTAAGCTGGCACTGCCTAGGAGCTGCTCTCAGCACCAAGTAGAAAACAAAGGCACCTGTTTCCTTCTCCCACCACCTGCCAGACTTCTGCACCCTCACCTCCACCTGACATTAGCAGTGAGCCCCAGAAATAAATTAAGGCAGTGACTGTCAGGCTAAGAAGTAGAATATTGGGGAAGTCAGGATGGCTCAGCTCATTAAGCACTCCCTTTGCAGCCCCAGGGACCAATGATTGAATCCTGACCCAAGCCTGTGCAGACCCATATGCTGAACTTGGTTGTGCTTCCCATGCAGGAGGCTCCAGTTTGATTTGCTTCCCAGTTTGACCCCTGGCTCAAGGGGACATGCCTTCCATGCTGGAGGCCCCCAGCCTAGTTTCTGCCTTGTGCAGCCCCCACCCACCTGTGAGGAATAAAACCAGGTCAAAAATTGATTACATACAACTACAGAGACTACTATGAGCCCTCCCCCTTTTCTCTGTCTCTGTCTTTGTATCTCTCTGCCTCTGTCAAAAACAATAAAATAGGTCTTAAAAAAAAGAGGCAGAATATCTGCAAAAATAGAAGCTGCCAGAATGAGGAAACAAAGAAATACATCTGAAAAGAAAGAACAGAAGAAAACACCAGAATACAGGGTGGAGGCAAACAAATTATCAGAGACAAAGTTCAACACAATGGTTATAATGATGCTCAAACAACTTAATAAAAATTTCAACAAAGAGATAACAATCCTAAAAAAAGACCTAGAGGAAGGCAGCATGGAGATTCCTCAAAAAACTAGGAATGGAATTGCCATATAACCCAGCAATCCCTCTACTGGGTGTCTACCAAGAAACCCTGAAAACCTTAATCTGCAAAGATACCTGTACCCAAATGTTCATTGCAGCACTGTTCACAATGGCCAAGTCATGGAAACAACCATAGTGTCCTTTGATAGATGACTGGATAAAAAAGTTGTGGTACATTTACACAATGGAATATTACTCAGCAATAAGAAAAAATGAAATACAGTCATTTGTGACAACATGGATGGACCTTGAAACCATCTTATTAAGCAAAATAAGTCAGACTGAAAGAATCAAGAAACATATGACTTCACTTATAGGTGGATTATAAAACTGAAAATAACAAAGAAACAAAATCTTATGGACACACTCAATAATTTGGTGGTTACCTGAGGATAAGGGGTGAGGGGATGGGAGAGTGGGGAGGAGATGCTGGGAGTGGGCATCGATATATGGTGATGGAAAGAGAGCTGATTCTGGGTGATAAACTCATAATGCAATACATAGACAATATAATGTAGAGTTGTACACCTGGAAACTATCTAATTGCTATCAACCAAATTCACCCCAATAAATTTAACAATAAAATAAAATAATTTTGAAAAATAAAAAATAGAAAGACAACTAAAAAAAAATAAAAAAGACATAGAGACAATTAAAAAAGGGCCAGAGATGAAGATTACAATAAAAGAAACGAAGATAGGAATGGAAGGGATCTTCAGACTAGATGAAGTAGACATGCAAATCAGTGATATGAAAGATACGGTAACAGAAAAACACCCACTCACAACAACAAGAGAAAAGAATCCCAAAAATGAGGACAGTTTAAGATTCCTTTGGGACATCAAGCATAACATTTGTATCATAAGGGTACCAGAAGGAGCAGAGAAACAGCAGGAGATAGAAAACTTATTTGAAGAAATAATGACTGAAAACTTCCCTAACCTTGCAAAGAAAATAGATATACAAGCCCAGGAAGAACAGAGAGTCCCAAACAAGAGGAACCCAAATAACCCCTCACTGAGCCACAGCATAATTAAAATGGCAAAAAATAAAGACAAAGAGAAAACTCTAAAAGCAGCAAGAGAAATGCAAGTAGTAACTTAAAAGCGGACACCCGTGTGAGTCACAGCTGGTTTCTCTTCAGAAATTTTGCCTGGCAGAAAATATTCAATGCGATGAAAGCCAAGGATCTACAACCATGATTAATGTATCCAGCAGGGCCACCCCAGACAAGAAAAAGCTGAAGGAGTTCAGCACGACCAAACCAATACTACAGGGAATGTTACAGGGACTTCTTTAAGACAGAAAAAAGCAAAAATTATAAATGATGAAAGGGCAATGGCCATATGTTTGTCAACAGTTGCTTTCAAGTTATATGGATTAAAGGTTTAAATTGAAAGAAATGGAGGGTATTGTCCTGAGTGGAGTGACAAACAGAGGAAAACAGACACAAATTCACTTCATTTATAGGTGAATCCAAAGAAGAAAATTAACAAACAGAACAAGAACAGGTTCACATATATATAGGGAACATTTGGTTTGTTGCCAGATTGGAGGAGTGTTGGGAGAATGGGTAAAATAAGGATAGGGGAATAGGAAGTTCAGTTTGGTTGTTACAGAGTAATGCTTATGGCTATGTAGGCATAGCATGGGAATATGATCAATAACATAGCAATGAGGGGAAGCCAGGATGGCTCAGTAGGTTGAGTGCTCGTCTTGCAGCCCTGAGGTTCAAGGATCATATCTAGCCCCAGCCCATGTGAACCCATATGCTGTGTCAGTTCTCTCCAGGGTGAGCTTCCTATGTAGGAGCTCCCTGACCCTGTTTCTGCCCTGAGAAGCCCCAGGCCTACCTGTGGAGTTAAACTATACCAAAAACTAATGACATACAACTATGGAAACTGCTCTGGGCCTCCCCACCCCCTTCTCTCTGTCTCTCTCTCTATTTCTCTCTCTGCCTCTCTTTCTGTATCTCTCTGTCAAAAGCAATAAAACAAATCTTTAAAAAAAAACATTGCAATGATTGTGTGTGGTGTCAGATGGGTACTAGATTTGTGCAGGTGATGGGAGAAGAGCTGAAGGAGTGGGTGAAAAAGGGGAAGCAGTCAAGAGTACAAATTCATAGTCACTAAATAGTCACAGGGATGTAAAGTGCAGCATAGGGCATAAAATCAATAAAAATGTAATAACTATATATGGTGTCAGATGGGAACCAGATACATTGGAATGAGGATTTTGTAAATTATATAAATGTCTCACCATTATGCTGTACACCAGAAACCAATATAATATTGTATATCAAATGTAATTGAAAAATAATAATTTAAAAATGCACATATGCCTTATATTTATATTTATAACTGTGAAGAAAATAAGGGTAAATTGCCAAACATAAAATGAATAGCACACATATGTGTATACATAGTATATAAGCATTATATTCTTCTAATAATAAAATTTATATCTCTCTTTGCAAAAACAATGTAAAATAATTTATCTCATTTAATTCAATCATTATGCTTTTTTATACTTTATCAATATTTATAAAAATGGTTTGCCCATATATTTTAATGATGTCTCTCCTCGGCATTTTGTTTGCTTAATGAATTTCCCCAAGCCAAAAAGAAAGGTATGATAAAATAAGATCAGTTTTATTTGTATGACATATATACTGAAGAACATTCTATTTTCTATTTTTCAAAACAGCATGTTCAGAAAACTATAACAGTATTATAAGCCTCAGGAAAACATTACTTGGATTTTATAGATGTATAATCATAGGATTACAAAATATTGATTTAAAATTTTTGCATAATTACAAGGAAAATGTTTAATAAATGTTTTATATTGTATGAAAAGGGGCAAATAAAAATTCTTTACTAGTCCACTCAGGTATAACTGAGTTTATACATGGAGTTGGGTGTCAGACAAAAAATCAGGAATGATTTGTATTATTATAAAATGTTCCAAAAATTTTACAAAACCAGGAATGAAGAATATTCAGGGTCAAATATTGCTAGTCTAACAACAAATAGAACTATGATCCCTGACAGCCATGAAAAAGTTAAATTACAACACTTGTTTTGATAATACAATAAAAAATTTTTTAATTACTAACTCAGTTTACCAGCTCTGAAATTATGTAAATATTTAAGCAAATCGGACAGTTAAATTTGAGGCTATATCAACAAGAAAAACCAGAAATAAAGTAAATTTCTTATTCTTCAATATAATATTCCATTTCATTCAAGTGTTTTAAAATGTTATTTGTAGAGAAAAAAGATGGCGGCATGAGAGGAGAACCCTCATACCTACCTGGGAAGGGACTTATGAACAAAGGGGAATCCACAGGGGAAACCCTGAGAAGCACCCTCAACTGAGAGAACCACACAACGCAGAAAAACACCCAAAGGTTAGAGGAAAAAGGGGAGAGCAGGAGAGGGAAGGGGAAGGAGCAGTTCAGGGACAGGGACGTGGAGTGTGGCCCGGGGCTGGCAAAAACAAAGGGGGATTGGGGGACTATGGTCAAAGTGGAGCTAGATCAAGGGCGGGCTGGAAGCCGAGACCTAAGGAGAGTGGAAGCCCCACAAGACTGTGGACAATTTAACATCCAAACTCAAGGGGCAGCACGCCATGCCCTAATCAGATCATGGAGCCTGAGGTGGAACAGGGACTGTGGAGTAAGGCAGCTGCACTTCCCAGGAGGGCGGGGAGAGAGCAGGGCACCAGCCCACAGCAGCTCGGCACCTCTAATTTACAAAGGAGATACAGCTGAGCTCCTAGAGTTGACTGTGAGGGAGCACCTTTTGAAGGCAGGGCTCTCGGAGTGAGGGCAGAGGCTTGAGCGGACATGGAGGCAGCATACTCAGCTGCATTAGAAGTGCTTAAAGTGAAACCAGAGGTCTTTGAGACACAGTAGAGCTGCCAGCCGAGCTGCAACCTGAGCCTCTGCCAAGCCCTGGCCCACACCACAGCCTGCACTGCCGCCAGCGGGCCTGGCTCACAGACACAATTAAAGTAAAAGCAGCCGATCAGAGGGGAGAAAGACCAGAGCTTCTGTGCCCCCACCCATACTGAATAACCAGCGCTCCTGCTGAAGGAATCTGGTATTGTGTCTCAGGCCCACCTTAGCTCCTACTCACACACCCCCCACCTCTGGCCAATACCTTCACTACCCTGCCTTCTAACAGCTAAGACAGCAACCTGAAGAGTAACCCCAGGACACAGAAAATGACTCCTTCCTCCAACCCTCTCCCAAGAACTCCTCCTCCCACAACGTAGCCCATAAGAAAAAATAAAGAAAAGCCTATCTGATAGGCAAAACCCCAGAGGGAAAACAGACTCATGTGTAAAGCAAAAAGAACCACATCAAACACAATGTACACCTCAGAATCCAAAGCCCCTCCAGAAGATCATGGACATTCTTTAGAAAAGGAGCTTGCACACTTGGAATCAAATCTAAGTGAAACAGAATTCATGGCTGCAATACTCAAGACACTCAGAGAGCTCACTCAATGCTGGCAAACTACCCAGACAGTATTTACATTTACATTTACCCACAGTTAAATAACCTCAACAAGAAATTTTCTGAGCAAAATGAGTACCTTACCAATAAAATTGAGAAGTTAGAACAGAACCAAAAGGAATTCCTTGAAATGAAAGGCATCATGGGAGAGCTCAAAAAAGAATTGACCAGCATAGGAAACAGGGCTGGCCTGCTAGAGGAAAGGATGAGTGAAATCAAAGATAGAAACATGGAAGTGTCACAGAGGGAAGAAGAAAGGGAAATGAGAATCAAGAGAAATGAAAGAGCCCTATAAGAACTCTCTGACTCCATCAGAAAGAACAATATTAGAATAATAAGGGTACCAGAAGGAAGCGAGATGAAATCTTCTCACAGTCTACTAAAACAAATAGTGGATGAAAATTTCCCTGGCCTATGGAAAGAATTATTGCCTCAAATCCAAGAGGAAAGCAGGAGCCCCAACTTCCTAGACCCTAGCAGATCTTCTCCAAGGCACATTGTTCTGAAGATGACAAAAACCAAAGACAAAGAAAGAATCCTCAAGGCTGCCAGGGAAAAACAAAATATAACTTTCAAAGGAAATCCCATCAGGCTGTCACCAGACTTATCAGCAGAAACTCTGCAAGCCAGGAGGGAGTCGACCTCAATCTTCAAAATATTAAAAGAGAGAAATTTCCAGCCAAGACTTAACTATCCAGCAAAATTAACCTTTAGATATGAAGGAGGAATTAAGGCCTTTTCAGATATACAGAAGCTGAGGGAATTCTCCAGCTCAAAACCAGCACTCCAAGAAATACTGAAGGAGGCTATTTGACCTGAATCAAGAAATCAAAATAAATGTAGAAAAGTTGGGACAACAAAAAAATAAAAAGGAAAGAAGAAATGGATACAGGATATCCTCATATATCAGTCATCACTCTAAATGTAAATGAACTGAATTCACCAATAAAGAGGCACAGGGTAGCAAACTGGATTAAAAACAAAATCCAACCATATGCTGCCTACAAGAGAAACACCACAGCCACAAAAACAAATATAGACTCAGGGTAAAAGGATGGAAAACAATATTTCTGGCAAATGGCAGTCAGAAAAAAGCAGGAATGGCCATACTGATTTAGATGAAATAGACATCAGAATAAACAAAATAATAAGACATAAAAATGGACATTTCATTTTGATAAAAGGGATAATACATCAAGAAAACATGACACACATCAATATATATGCTCCCAATCAGGAAGCACCAAAATTTATAAAGCAACTACTAACAGATCTAATAGGAGAATTTGACAAAAATACAATTATAGCAGGGGATCTAAACACCCCCCTGACAACATTGGACAGATCATCCAAACAGAAATTAAATAAGGAAATTGCAGCTTTAAATGATACATTACAGGAAATGGACATAATTGACATCTATAGGACATTCCATCCTGCAACACAGGGCTATATATTTTACTCTAGTGCACATGAAACACTTTCAAGGCTAAACCATATCCTGGGACTTGCATCCAACCACACCAAATTTAAGAACATTCAAATCATACCAAGTGTATTCTCAGACCCAAAGCATTGAAACTAGAGATCAATTGCAAAGAACCACATATACATGGAAATTGAACAACATGCTATGAAAAAATGACTGGATCAAAAAAGAAATAAAACAAGAGATTAAGAAATTTGTACAAACAACTGACAATGAAAAAACAACATACCAAACTTTCTGGGACACAGCAAAAGCAGTAATAAGATAGAAATTTACATTATTATAGGCCTATCTCAAAAAACAAGGAAAACTACAAGTAAACACCCTCACATCTCATCTTATAGAACTAGAAAAAGAACAGAGGTACCCCAAAACCAGCAGAAGAAGAGAATTAATAAAAATTAAAGCAGAACTTAATGAAATTCAGAACAGAAAAACAATAGATAAAATTAATGCCACAAAGAGCTGGTTCTTTGAAAAAATCAATAAAATTGACAAGCCACTGGCTAGGCTCTCCAAAGGGCAAAGAGAAAAATCTCATATTTCCAGAATACATGACAATAGGGGAGAGATCACAACTGCTACTATAGAAATACAAACAACCATAACAGATTATTATAAAAGACCTCTATGCCACCAAATTTGACAATATAGAGAAAATGGACAAATTTCTAGAAACATATAGTTTACCTAAACTGAACCAAGAAGATTTGGATAACTTAAATAGACCAATCAACAGTACAGAACTTGAAACAACTATCTAAAACCTACCCAAAGGCAAAAGGTCTGGACAAGATGGTTTTACCAATGATTTCTACCAGTCATTCAAAGAAGAACTAATGCCCATTCTCCTCAAACTACTCCAGAAAATTCAAGAGAAGGCAATACTACCCAACTCAATCTATGAAGTTAATATCTCCCTAATACCAAAACCTGAGAAAGACAATACCAAAAAGGAAAATTATAGGCCAATCTTCCTGATGTACACTGATGCAAAAATCTTAAATAAAATTTTAGCTAACAGAATACAACAATGCATTTAAAAAAAAGTAGTCACCATGACCAAGTGGGATTCATCCCAGGGTCACAAGGATGGTTCAACATATGCAAATCAATCAACGTAATCCAGCACATAAACCAAACAAACGATAAAAACCACATGATTATCTCATTCGATGCAGAAAAAGCATTCGACAAGATACAACACCCATTTATGATAAAAACACTGAATAAAATGGGAATTGAGGGAAAGTACCTCAACATAATAAAGACCATATATGACAAACCCTCAGCAAATATTATACTGAATGGGGAAAAACTGAAGCCTATTTTCCTAAAATCAGGAACAAGACAGGGATGCCCCCTGTCACCACTGCTGTTCAAAATAGTTCTGGAAGTTCTAGCCAGAGCAATCAGACAAGAGAAAGGAATAAAAGGTATTAGAATCGGGAGAAAAGAAGTTAAACTGTCACTCTTTGCAGATGACATGATCCTGTATATAGAAAACTCTAAAGACTCTATCAGAAATCTATTACAAATAATAGACAAATACAGTAAAGTCGCAGGCTACAAAATCAATGTCCCAATATCAACTGCATTTTTGTATGCCAACAATAAAACTTCAGAAAGAGAGATGAGAAGATCCATTCCCTTTGCCACTGCAAACAAAACAATGAAATATCTAGGGATAGATCTAACAAAGAACGTGAAGGACGTATACACTGAAAACTATAAGACACTCTTAAAAGAAATTAAAGAGGACCCAAAGAAATTGAAAGACATTCCATGTTCATGGATTGGAAGAATCAACATAGTTAAAATTGCCATACTCCCCAAAGCAATATACAGATTCAATGCCATTCCCATCAAAATCCCACAGTCATTCTTTCAAAAAATAGATTAAAAAATCATCAAATTTGTATGGAGATGACTCGGAGATGGGAGAGCAAGATGGCGGCATGAGAGGAGAACCCAGACACCTACCTGGGAAGGGACTTACGAACAAAAAGGAACCCACAGGGGAAACCCTGAGAAGCACCCTCAACTGAGAGAACCACACAACGCAGAACAACACACAAAGGTTAGAGGAAAGAGGGGAGAGCGGGAGAGGGAGGGAGAAGGAGCAGTTTGGGGACAGGAACGGAGCGCAGAGCGCGGCCCGGGGCTGGCAAAAACAAAGGGGGATTGGGGGACTACAGCCAAAGTGGAGCTAGACCCAGGGCGGGCTGGAAGCCGAGACCTAGGGAGTGTGGAAGCCCCACAGGAATATGGACAATTTAACATCCCAACTCAAGGGGCGACACGCGGTGCCCTAATCAGATCACGGAGCCTAAAGTGGGACAGGGACTGTGGAGCAGGGCGGCTGCACTTCCCGGCGGGCAGGGTGAGAGCAGGGCACCAGCCCACAGCAGCTCCGCACCCCTGATTCACAGAGGAGACACAGCTGAGCTCCAAAGGTTGTCTGTGAGGGAGCACCTTTTGAAGACAGGGCTCTTGGAGTGAGGGCAGCGGCTCAGTGGACACTGAGGGAGCACGCTGGGCAACAATAGACGTGCTTAGAGTGCATCCCGGTCCTGCAGAGCAGCCGCAGCCGAGCCTCTGCCAAGCCCCACCT
>PVKE010044652.1:0-12924 GCA_004027555.1 Craseonycteris thonglongyai | reverse complement strand
CCTGAGTGTTTGAAGTTGTGGAGATTATCCATGTAAAAGATTCAAACCAACAAATCCAGGGGACTCTCCTATGATCATAAACAAATAGAATTCAAGGCCTTTCTAGAGCAGATCTCTCCACATGCAAAATAGGCACTACATGTGTGCTCATAATAAATTCAAGCTTTATTCCAAAGAAGCATAAAAGCTAACATAAGGAAATGGAAAAAAAAATTTTTAATGAACATTAATTACTTAATGCCAATCTAACTAATAATTCTACCCAGCAAGTGAGACCCATTATGCCTTTAGAAATACAGAGATAAGTGGTTTGTATTTGCCTAGTTTACTAGTTTTTCTTTTCTTTTTAATTTATTCAAAAAAATTCAAAGAAAAAATTGCACTTGTATTGGAGTTTGGAGCTAATGCATCCTGTGCAGAATTCAATTTAAGAGCAAGCTCAATTAGGGAATTAAAGTAGCAGAAGCTAAATTTAGCCCAGAAAATTAAGATTATTATCTCTGAAATTACATTTTCCAAAGCTAGAAGAAATAATCCATTATGTTTATTGGGGAGTGTTAGTTTTCAATGCGGGTCTCAGATGGCTACCTTATGCTCCCTCACGCTGTTCGTTCCACTGAAGAAGGGATGTTTCCATTCCTTATTCAAAGGCTGGTGAGTTCTCTTTCTATACTCTGGAAATTCAAAGGTGCTCGTGAATATCAGAATTTTTATTATCAAATGTGGGTGTGGAATTTCATGTTCTAGAGATTATGAATACTATATGTCACAGTTCTGGTCTCTAAAGAACTGAATGTAATTTTGAGAATGGACAAAGAATGGCTTTTTAGTGACTTTTATGTGTACATAGGATTTCAATTTCTAAGATTTGGGCTACTCTGGCACTTTTGAAAATATTACTGAGGTGGTAGCATTTTACACAGGAAGAAAATAAACTTTTCATACAATTTGACTGCTTTAAGAAGTAGACTGTTGCTCTAAATTAACATCCGGATTCCAAGTTAAAAAAAAAAAAAGTAGGCATTGATGTTTATCTGTTGCATGCAGTTGAGCTAATCTCCATTCTCCAAGACATATCTATACCAAGAGCCTTCCAAGTCTTGGTGGCTTATCTGGTGTATCTATGAGAAACTGGGAGGGTGTGAAAAGCCCGAAGGGTGTGAAGCTCATTTATAGAAGGTCCACACCCCATCTTAATTTATAAATCCTGATCTTTGATTTCCTGAAGGGGTGGAAACCTCAAAGCAATTCTTTCGTGTTCAACTTCTGACTTGTTCCTTGTTCATCTATAACTTTCTATCATTAATTACAAAGTTATTTGGCAGGAGAAGGGGGTAAATCTTTTTCAAGACTAAATTAAAAAAATTTTTTGATCAGACTTTTTCCAGGAAACACTTCCCTGCCTTGCATAAATCCTCCCTTCCTTAAATCTATGTCTTTGAATCTCTACAGGGGCCAACTCTTGACAGCTAAAAGAACTGATGAAGCAAAGAAAGCAATCTTCCCCCTGGAGCCCTTCCTAGTGGCCCCATCCTTCTCCTGGTCACTTAGCCATTAAACCTTGTCCTCATCTGTGACCCTCCCTTGGCCTTTGCAGAACGTCCAAGTCCTGGTGATTTTTCATTAAGGAAAATGGCCCTTCCCCGTTATTCAACAACATCCACTCCAGCCTTCCTCCTCTCATGTCCAATTATAACAACATCATGAACACAGGGGTGCAACATTTTAATATTATAAATAAAAACCATTCTCTGGAGCTCTGAACAATGAGAAAAATCCACTATTGTAGTAAATTCTGGGCAGGTTATAATTCTAAGCCTGAAAACTAAGAGAGAACTAAAGAGTAGAACCCACAGGTATGCCTTCTCCCTCAATGCTGCTCACATGCCCTTCTGCTCCCTTTCCCAAAGTCCTCTTCTACTGAACACTTTGGATATATCTGTCCCATTTTAGTTTCCAAAATTGGTCTCTGAAAGGGTAAATGGCACTGCCACAGTTGCCACTCTGCTGCCTGTATACCCTTCAATTAAGAGGCAAAACCCTTTGAAGGGAGAGAAATATCGTAGTAGGAACTACTTCCTCATAGCCTCCTAACCTCCTTCTGACTCCAAAAAGGGAAATGGAAGTAGACAATTAATAAGTGCATCATTTTACTGACACAGCACAGATAGTAACTGGCTGAACAAAGAAAAACAACATTGAACTGAAAAATTTATACATAAGTCATTCTAATCTTGTGCAGATGTTTTTATAGGACAAAGTCCCAGAAACAGGGTTGCTGGGTTAAAGGACACGTGCATCTCTCATTCTGTTCATTATTTCCAGATCTCCCTCTATAGAGGTTCTACCACTTGGCACTCCCTCTAGAAATGTCTGAGTGCTGGTTCTCTCTCAGCTTTGCAACAGAATGTAATGTCCAATTGCTGAATTTTCATTAGTCTTATTAATGAGAACTCGTTTCTCTGTGCAGTTTACATTTACTTTATTGTGAGTGAGATTAGAGTGTTAAGGGCCTATTGTATTCTCCCTTAAATGTCTGTATTTGGCAGAAGGCACTTTGTAAACCAAAGTGCTGTTTCTTTACATTCAAGTCACATCCCATGGGTAGTTCACTCCTTTGCTAGATAGAAAGCCAGTTCTACTTACACACATTCTAGGATGAATATGACCTATGTATCAAAAGAGCAAAGGGGTTTACAGACTCCATTCTGGTCACAGGCAGTGTTTAGTGACAGCTTTGGCAGAAGTTGAATGAAGTGTGCGAAGATGGGTCTTCAGAGCACAGTAAGAAGGGGCCGCTTAGTCTCAATTTGCATTTTGTGCTGTTTTGGGATTTTTTAAAGATTTATCTTATTGTTTGAGAGAAGGAGAGAGAGAGAGAGAGAGAGAGAGAGAAGGGGAAGGGCCCAGAGCAGTTTCCATAGTTGTCCGTCATTAGTTGTGGCATGGTTTCATTCCACACAGGTGGACGTGAGGCCACATGGGGCAGACACTGAACTGGGGGCCTCCCACATGGGAGGCAAGAACTTTTACTGCCATCTCAGAGGTTACCAGTTGCACCACAGTTCAGCATATGGGTTTGCACGGGCCATGACTGGGACTCAATCCCTGGACCTCATGGTTGCAACGTAAGCACTCATGCTTTTGAGCCATCCCAGCATCCCCTATTTGGGGATCTTGCCTAGATAATTTGTCTTCATTTTTTTCCCTTAAAATGTAGTTTTAATGTTTCTGTAAGTTGTGTGAATTTTGAGAGAGAGACTACCAAAAAAAGCTTTAGATATCTGATGATTATTGTGGCTTACAGAAAGAACTCCATTGTAGACATACCTCATTATATGGAAGTGTTATTATAGTTTATTTAGTTAGTTAGTTGAGTCTCCTTTGCTTTTAGTGAGATATAAGTGCCATATAATATTATGTCAGTTTCATATTACAGTTTATTTTTTGACAAATACATGGAATACTGAGGGCCCAGATGGCACAGCCCTACCCTTTAGACTGCTTCCAGAAATAACCTTGAAAACTCTAAAGCAAGTTGCATGACATAGAGATATGCTTCTTAAAGAGTGTTGTTACACATAATACAATTTCGATGACCTATTACTTTATACTACTTGAAAAAAAGTGTTCTGTTGTCAAATATATCTGAGCAGTGCTGCATTAAATAAAGATAAGTGAGCTCTTTTATTGCAAGATTTCTCAAAGCCTTTACTATAGGGAGGACTTAAAGTATTCAACGTCTCCCAGCATAATCTGGTGGCTGAATCCACTTTCTAGAAAAAAAAAAGAATCAAGGGTGTAGTATTTGTGGTAATGCTGGAAAATGGTGATTTAGGGGGAAAAACATCTAGCTGGGTGATCCAGACAAGCTTGAATTCTGACAACATGCCATGTGTCTTAGTAACAGGCCCCTCAGGGGCTCCGGTTGCTCAGGTGGGATACTCTATAAAGTCACTTTCTGTTCTTACTGCTTTTGTCCTATAAGGTGGGGCATGCCATAGAAGCCAGCCTGGCAACATCAAATGCCTCCTTTGGTCCATTTCCTGGGCACCACAGAAGATGTGAAAGTCAATACTTCTATAACGAGAAATAATCTAAGAGAGATTGGAGTTTTCCTATTATACTATCGTGCAACCTTGACATGAAACACCATTCTTTCTCAGCTGTAGGACCTACGTGTATGCTCTTCTTACTAATTGTCATGGACTTACCCGTCTAGGGAGTGGCACACTCTGTGGTCAGGTGGCCAAGTAGGTCAAAATCCAGCCTCACTTTAATTTGTGCACACATGACACATGCCTGTCTACCGATCTAGCTCACCATACATATGTCAGTACAAACTCACTGGTGGTCCCAATCACTCTCTTTCTTTTGCCTTTCTTTTTCCTGGTGTCTTCTTCTATTTTATTATAATACGATGGAGATTATGGTCTGTCAATGTCTCTCAATTATTAAAATTTCACTAGGTTCTACACACCTCTGCGTTGGAATTCCTTGGACAAGCTTGATGCTTTGCTTGGCTCTTTCACACTTTTAGTCAGAAACATGTGCTGAGCTCCCAATATGCCTGGCTGAGGGCTAGAGGTACAAAGTTAATAATGGGTATACACATGCTGTTTTCTTTCTGAAAGCTCTGCCACATTCCCCATAGATATAATACCACACAGGTGTCTCTTCTTCCGGGAAGTCTTACTGAGCCTCACCTTACTTCAGTCTGAATTATGTCTACCTCACCCACCAACTCCCAAAGAACTCCCTCTACAGATATTGAACATTACACTTCCCCTGCCGCATGATTGACTCCTCTTTGAATCGCTAGCACCTCAGTCTCTATGACATTCACTGCCTCATAGGAAGTAAAGTACTCAGGTTTAGGGCTGATTGAATGAAAGAAGGCAGAAACAATTCTTGTTTTCAAAGGTCATATAAAGTCTAGTTCAACTTTTCTAAGTTATTTAGGAAACCCAGTAACACACAATGTTGTCTTAAATACCAACTGTTTGAATACCGCTTACCTATATAAATGTTTCTGAATAATGAAGACATTCTCGTTTACCCACAAAGGTAGTTTGGATAGTGATAAATCAATTTGATGCTGGCCTCAAGCTCAGTGACAGTCCTGTACAGAGAAGGGCCCAAGGGTCAGGCCAGGCTGAAAGACAGCTAAGAGAAATTTTCCTCTTTTTTGAATCTGCTTGCGTTTTCAGGCCGTCAACTCTCTGCTTCCATCTGCATGCCCCGTTAACATGGGGAGAAATCAATGCAAGAGAACAGCAACTAGATTTCTAGTTTAATTACATGAACACAAACCTTACGTCCACTTAACCCTTAATGATCAACAAGTGACAAAAGGTACATGCCACATTTTTCTGCTTCTTGTCACCCACCATCCTGCCCTGTTGTCAACAAGTCCACTCCACAAGCTTTCAGAGTATAAGTACAACTCACTAGTCAGTCTGCCACTTACGCCTGCAAAACACAGCCATAAGAATTTTCATGAATGTAGGTATGTTGGCATAGTGGCATATAAAAGAGAGAGTTCCTGCTTCATCTACGCAAGTGTATTTTTACATATTTTTATAATATCCCCACGCTGTAGAAATCACAATTTAAAATATATTTAAGTGTGTTTAAAGAAAAGATGTATGGGGAAGCCGGGATGGCTCAGTGGGTTAAGCACTCACTTTACAGCCCCCAGGACCAAGGATCGAATCCCAGCCCCGGCCCGTGCGGATCCATGTGCTGAACTGGGGAGTGCCCCCAGTTCAGTTCTCTCTCTGTCTCTGTATCTCTATCTCTATCTCTCTGTCAAAAACAATAAAAAATAAACAAAAGATGAAAACAGCAATATTTCTATGCTCAGTAGCAGCAACCTCCTCATTCATAACCAGCATATAAACTGCCAGCTACATCACGAAATGCTAATCACATAGATGCAAGCCTGTAACATTATTCTTAAGGAAAGTGCAGTTCATGGCTTCTCTCTCCCTCTTGCCATCTCCTCCGACTTTAGGACAGCTAGCTGTACCCATCACAAAATAATTTGGCTCAGTGAATGCCAAAAAATATATGAAGTGAAAAAGGAGCATTGTTAGCAACCTAGTTCTCATGCCTGTTATAAATGGGACCAGAGGAAGGCTGAGACAAGTATTCACCCATCTACTCATCACCCCTTCATTCGTTATTAATTCAAGCAAAGATCAGTGACTAGCTGAGTCTCTTGTGTCATTCCTCAAGTGCATATAATTATAAAAATTAAAATTTGGACAGAGGATTTTTTTAAAAGCCTACCAATAGTTGCATACATTTAAAATATATACTAAAAAATTATGGTCGCAGAAATATCTGAAGTCCCCATTGATAAGCGGACCAGACATACCATTTGAAACAGGACAGAAAACAATGGTGCTGTCTGATTTCAAATGGTACGTCTGGTCAGCCCACTGACACCTTGAATTTAGCCTAGTGAGACTAGGCTGAGGCGGGCTTCACCGTGGGAGGCACTGTGTACTTAAGAGGTAATGAGAGAGTACTGATGGGGTGGTGGGGAGGTGATGGATGGGGGTGGAACAGCATGTGTAAAAGCCTAGGAACAGAAGAGTCCACAGGGGTGGGGAGGAACTAAAGAAGGCCAATGTGGCTGTGAAGTTGGGAACGGCTGAAAGAAGTGAAAGTGCAGCTCAAGGTTGGGAAGGAGTGTCCAGCACACATGTAGGAAGTTAGAAATAAAATAGGTGATAAACGTAAAATCTACACTGGATTTTTGAAGATTTAGCATGAAAAAACAAACAAACAAACAACAAAAACAAAAAAAAATCTCAATAATCTTGTGTATTGGTTACATGTGGAAATAATAATAGTTTGGACGTATTGGATCAAGTAGAGTGTGCTATTAAAATTAATTTCACTCTTTTATTTTTTTAAAGGTAAGTACTAGAAAAGCTAAAGTTGCATACATGGCTCGCATTGTATTGTTATTGGACAGTGCAGGTTGTACATGCAGAACCTTTTAATCCTGGACGAGAGGTTTTATCCTGAGCACAAGGGAAAGCATTGGAAGGCCTTAAGCAGAGGGATGATGGGGGCATTCCAGCTTCTGAGTGCAGGACAGATCAAAAGGCAGCCAGAGAGGCTGTGAAGAATCAGCTATGTACTGCATTAGACCAGGCAAGACGCCTCCTAACAGCTTGGGTTAGGGCCAACAAGTACAGAGATGGGAGGTAGAGAGTTTTGAGAGATATTTAAAAGGAAAACATCAACAGGCCCTCGTAGGAAACTGGATATCATATTGACATCTTACACAGGGCAGAAATTCAGCTGAGAATACAAAGCTTTATCTGGAAATAAAAGTGTAACACAGTGCTCTGCTAGAGGTAGTAATTCAGTGCAGTAGGAGTACAAAGTGAAAAACAAGATGCACCTTCCCTGGCAGACATACTGCTGCTGCTGCTACCTGTTTTCTAATGGACTTCATTAAAAATCAGGTTCTCACATCATGTCAAGAAATTACATTCTGGTTGGAACAACAAATACCCTTTAACCAGAGTTGAACTTAAATCAACAGATACATCATGAGTATGGACTATGTGCAAGAGACTGTGAAAGGGCTGTTCCTGGAGAGAGGAAAAAAAACAGAAATGACATTTACTTTTGCCCACTACCATCTGCCAGGAGCATTTTGTGCTTAACGCATGCAATCCTCCTAAGACCCTTACGAGGTCCTATTATTATGCCATTCTAAAGATAAGTAAAACAAGGCTCAGAGACCTTAAAAAATTGTGTGATGCTCCATAAAGATAGAGGCCATTTGGATTTTGCTCTCCCTGTATCACTAATGTCCAACACACTGCCTAAAACATACTAAATGCTCAATAAATTAGGCAGAATGAATGAATAAAGGTTATACAGTTCATAAAAACTAGAACCAAGTTTCTGCCTTGTGTCGACTCAAGCACATGTATCAAAGTTGGAAAAATAGAATCACAGATAGCTTGTAGATTTATATGCAGTAAACAGGTATTTATGTAAGAACTCTTTATCTATGATACATGGTTTCCTGCACTTCGCTGAATAATAAAAATAGTTAAGATTTCTTGAAAATTTATTTTGTATCAGACACTATTCTTTTATCATCTTATTTATGCCCCATTCTTAGCAATATGGGGTAGGCCCTGTTATTTTCTCGTTTAATAATAGATGGGGAAATTGAGACACAAAGAAGTTCAGTCACTTGCCCCAAATCACAGAACTACAAAGGTATGAAACACAAGAAACCCAACCTGAGAGTCCATACTACACTCCTGACCACCGTTAGACTGAGCCCACTCCTCCATGGGACCCTGGTTCTTACAAAGATCTCCCCCAGATTGGGGCAAAGACTATCTATCAGCCATGGGTCCAGTACCCTCTTCACGTGCCACACAGTGTGATGTTTTACCAGGGCACCACTCTGCAAATTTAGGAAATCAATGGAGACCAGTGAGTCAGACATTTGGGGAGACAGCAACAAATGAGTACAAAATGAGCCTGTGGATCTTGTGTGCATCTTATTTAATGTAAAGGGCACATTAATGCTGGGTCTTGAAATTTCCACTGGTAGGAAGCCACCACTTGTCTCTGATAACATCAGATAGAGCAGGGAAAAGAGGTGAAGCAACGGGCTTAGCAAACTGAAGATTTCTAGCAACAGAAACCATCTCAGCAGGGTGTTAACAGTGAATTCAAGAGACCCTTGTTCACTAATGGAGCTCACTAGTTAAGACTGTCTCTAAGTACACTGGGCATTAAGTGCTTGCTGGCAGTTCAGATAATGAACTGGATGGTTGTGATAAGCCATCCGGGCATTTCATATGTGCCATTTACTTCAAGTGTCAAATTACAGAATAACTTTGTCATGTATAAGAGGGCTTAGTGGTCTAATTTGAAAAATCTGTTGGGCAAACATGGGCCTTTCTGAGAACATTTTAGTTCTTTGAATACTTTAAAATTGTCATGTATGTTAGCAGAGTCCATAAAGGAATCACTTAAAAAATATTCTTATTATTACCGTAAAAAAATTAGGACAATATTCAGCACCTAGCAAGTGATAGAAAGGGATTCCATCCAGAACCAGATCAAGATGGTCTGAAGTGCAATGAACACCTTATTAACGCAGGTCTAACGTATAATGTACCTTGCTGCCCAGAGACTGAGAGCAGCATGACGCTTCCCTACTCACCTGCCGTCACTGGAATCATGGAAGAAGACCAAATGCCCTATGTGCTAAGTGGCCATACATAGTAGATCGAAGGACTGCCCCTGCTCACCGGGAATCATGAGAAATAACCTTGCCAAGATTCCCAACACTTACTCTGTCAGAAAACTTACCACATGATGTTATAATTGCCTGTCTAATTATCTCCTCGGTTAGACTAATAACTCCAGGAGGGCAAATCCTGCATCACTCTTGTTTATTACTGCATCCCTAGCATCTTGTACAGGACCTGGCTTCTGGTAGGCACTTGACACAGTGAATGAATGAATAAAACTACTTTTGTTCGACACCTTAAATATTGTTGGTAAACTAACAGTTTTAGAAGACTATTCTTCACAATGTTCTCTGATGGCTTTTATAAACATATTAACATTCAGACAAACAGTCTTAAGAGCAGAACATGAAAACTGGTCATGAGGACTGGGGTGAAGGATGGAGGAGTTAGTAGGAAAAGGTTAACAGAAAGTATGTATTTGAGATTATTAAAAATAAAAAAACCCAAAAAGTCATTCAATAATATTTGCTCAGATATAGTTAATTTAGAAAGAAGGGGGAAGCCAGCATGGCTCAGTGGGTTCAGCGCTCACTTTGCAATACCGGGGACTGAGGATCGAATCCTGGCCCTGGCCCGTGCAGACCCATATGCTGAACTGGGGAGTTCCCCCAGTTCAGTTCTTACTCTGTCTCTGTATCTCTCTCTCTCTCTCTGTCAAAAACAATAAAAAAAAAAAAGAAAAGATTAGGAATTGATACACTGGGAGTAGGGGGAGTTATTTGTTCATTTGTTTTGTCTTTGCAAAGCAAAACAAAGAGAAAAGTCCTTTATTAAAAAAAAATATTAAAATTCATCTAAGAAAAGGGTCTTTGAATTACATGTATCTTTTTCTTTAAAAATGGTTTCCTCTTTTTAAAAACTATATCAGACTTTTTTTTTTTTATGTTAGCAAAAATGTCCAACTTGATTTCATTCAAATTTAATGCAGCAGTAGTTAAACCAGCTTTTTGAGGATAACTGGCATGAAATATACTGGAATTGGTTCTACCAGATGGAAGAAAGCTAAGATGATGACTGATGGAACCCTGGACCACTTTCACATTGTTCCTAGGTAAAATGACAGTGGCAGACAGAACCAAGGACTCAGGCAAACTTGTTGAAGTGGGAAATACTAAAGAAAGCAAAAACTAAAAACTCCATAGGTTCTTTTCTCCTAGAAAATTAAATTATATGGAGATTCCTCAGAAAATTGGAAATGGAGCTACCCTATGACCCAGCAATTCCACCTTCTGGTTATCTACCCAAAAAACTTGAAAACCTTAGTCCGTAAAAACATAAGTACCCCAATGTTCATTGCAGTGCTGTTCATGGTGGCCAAGACACGGAAACAACTAAAGTGTCCCTTGATAGATGAGTGGATAAAAAAGCTGTGGTACATGTACACAATGGAATACTACTCAATGATAAGAAAAGATGAGATTCTGCCATTTGCAATGGTATGGATGGCACTTGAGATCATCATGCTAAGTGAAATAAGCCAGACAGAAAAAGCTCAGAACCACATGACTCACTCATATGTGGAAGATAAAACTGAAAACAACAAAGAAACAAAATCTCATGGACACAGTCAGTAGTTTAGTGGTTACCAGAGGGTAAGGGAGCACAGGGTTGGAAAAGGAGGGAGGGGAGTTAAATATACGGTGATGGAAAGAGTTGTACACCTGGGACCTATGTAATTTTTACTAACCAATGTAACCTGAATAAATTTAACAATAAAAAAAAATGAAACAACAAAAACAACAAAAAAGAAAATCAAATTATTTAGAAACTTGGATTAACTTCACAATGTAGGAATATGCTTTATGCTACTTTTAGGCTTTATAAGATATCACCACCATTTATTCTTCTACCTTTCAGTTAATATAAGAGCAGTTAACACCTCTGTCTGGATGACCCACAGGTATCTGAAACTAAATGGCTCACACACCAAACCAACATACCTGGTTCCCACAGACCTCCTTACCACCCTGAATTTTCTATCATGATGAATGGACATTTACTCAAGGTGCAAACTTTGGAATCAAATTTATTTCCAGGTCTTTCTCGTGCTCTCTTCCTGTCAGACACCAGATTTAATACATTTTCTTTTCCAAATATGCTTTAAATCCATGTCCACCTTTCCACTCCCATTACCAGTCTGTAAAATTCAAATAATTTTCTAAGCAGGTTTCTTTTCTCCCAGTTGGCACTCATCTACAAAAATCCCTCCAGATTATGTCATAATTATTTTTGTAAAATAAATGCCTGATTATGTCACTTCCCTGCTTAAAACTTTGTGTAGCTCTCTGTTGCTGAATTTTAAGCCACAAATCCATAGGATAGCAGTTTCCACCTGTTTCTCCATTTAGCCCCTACCTACCTCTCCTTCTTGCAATTGACCTTGAGCAGTTATCTCCTCACATCACATAAGTCTTTAAGTACAAAGAGGTCCACAAAGGCAGGAACTAACAGTATTTCTATGGCTCTACTTCTAAGGAATGGCAACTCCTTCAAATTCCTCATAGACAGTTCTTAGAGATCCCAAATGGAAATTATTTTTCTCCTCAAATTAACTAGAGTCCAATTTGATAATCTTTTTTATCGTATTCAGTACTTGCTATATATTCATAAAAATTATTACCTAGGAAAACAAATGAGTGTATGTTTAAGAGATTGGTTCTAAATTAGCAGCAGTTCCATAGCTTTGATTTGAATGGTGGCTATCAACTCTCTCAGATACAATTTCCCATAATAATAAATATTTCACCTTCTTCACTATCCTGACATAAAATTCCTAGGTAATTAAATTTACCTGTATCCTTAATTAAAGACAAATATACATGTAAATTGCCAGTAGTATAAGATATTAATTTACAATAAAATATTATGTATTTAAATAGGCAATTGTTCAACCATAATTACACTAGGGAGTCAGATAGTTGTATCTTCTTATAGTAAATAAGTTGGTATGTAACATAAAATATTAGAAACCGTTCTAAAAGGTATTGGAAAATGTAAACCAGATATACAAGGGATATCTGGAAAGTATCCAGCCATGTAACTATTCTCATTACATGGACAATGGCTTGATTTTTTCAGGACAGCATATATATGTGTGTACGCACACACACACACACACACCCTAGAAAGAGAAAAAACAAGTGAACAACAAAACCAAAAAAAACAACAGTGTTAGGATAAGAAACAATAGACCAGATTTTTATGTGTATATGAAAATGAAAAGAGGTAAATGATCTTAATTTAAAATGGGAATAATATATCCAAGACAAATGATCAAATATCAAAGGAAATAAAGGAAGAAAGGATTTATCATTTTGCTACCAAATATTTTTTAACATATATGATGGCAAAATGCAAAATATGTTAAATGCTTCATACTAATATTTAATTATTAACAATATACAGTGGTACCTCGGTTCACGAACTTAATTCGTGAACTGACTCTGGTTGCGAACCGAATTGGTCGTGAACCGAGGCACAGTTTCCCATAGGGTTCAATGTAAATCCGGTTAATCCGTTCTGACCTTTTTTTTCGGTTTTTGAAGCACAAAAAATATGAAACAAATTACAATACACATTAGTACAGTATAGTAATGTAGAAAGAGCACAACAA
>PVKE010044651.1:0-12925 GCA_004027555.1 Craseonycteris thonglongyai | reverse complement strand
TTGGGATAATAAGTGAATGTTGTTTTAAGAGTTTGTGGCAATTTGTTGTTATACAACAATAGAAAATTCATGCACATAGTCATAGAAATGTGTTTTCCTGTGGCATCATTAGCAGAGAGATTTAGGGGTCAGTCATTGGTATCAAGAGGCAGGGTATAGGAAATGTGTTTGGGCTGGTAAAGACCTAGTAGATATAGTGATTGTAGGTCCAACAGTTCCAGTGATGGCTTCTTGTTTCCAGCTTCCTTATTCTGACAGTGGTTGGGATTGCTCCATGGGACCATTTACAATGTTGTCCTGGGATTCCAGGAGTGCAGCCTAAATTCTACTTCCCCAGCCATTCTAATGATGTTCTGAGCACTGAATATTCATACCAAATCACTCCTTAAATATAAGATAATTTCTATTGTACTACTGAACCTTGACCATTATATCTCCAAATCCATCTTACTTGTTAAATACAATGACATCTATTAGCTTATTTAAATCTCTAAAGTAGTAACTACTCTTTACTTAAAAATTCTTCTGATTTTGGTTTTGGTAACATCTCACTTGCCTGATTTCTCTTACATATTTTCTGTACTAATTTTAATTTTATTTTTATGATTCCATTTTATTCAACAAACATGTATTAAGCATCTGCTAAGTTTAAAACACTGTGTGTGAATCACAGGGGCCTCACCAAGAACTGTTATGGACCTTGACTTCCAGGGATTTGCCAATATGCACCTAAATAACCAGTGAGGTAATAACATCTATAATAGAGGTAGGTAAAATGCACTCTGAAGCCCAAAGAGGAAAGCACATAACTTTCTGAAGCAGTCAGGGAGTACTCCACAGAGACAATGCACTTAAGGAAAGTTAAGAAGGATGAATACCAGTAGACATGATTCAGACAGAGAACGGCATTCAGGACAAAAGAAGCAGAGAAAGCAAAGGCATGGAAGTTCGAAAATGTCATGTATTGAAGCAGCAGCAAGGAGTTGCTGTGGACTGGATTTCTGGGGGAAGATGGGAGGTTGGTGGAGAAATCAAGTCAGGATGTATATGGAAGTTCACATGTGAATTGGATCCTAAAAACAGACGGGGTTTTTTGGAAATAGTTATCTTGTTAAAATTCTTAAACTTTGATGACTACCTGTTATATTCAAATAACTTCTGGATCCCTTAGCTTGATTAAAAAGGTTGTTTATCATCTAACTCTCTAGTGTCATTTGTTTTAGTTTCTTCTTCCTTTCCGTCTATTCCCTCATTTACTGATTCATTTATATAGTCAGAGAGGTGTGGTGGGTATGTCATGTAGCATATAGGACGTGCAGGTCACTGAAAGGACTTCAGCTTTTATTCTAGGTAACAGGAAGTCAGTTGAATGGCTTCATATACTTTACATTAAAAAAAAGTAATCCTAGCTTCTGTCTGGTGCAAGGGGTAAAATGGGATGGGGAACAAGAGTATAAGAAAAGAGAGAAATAATGAAGTTATTGTAATAATCCCAAATTAACTGTGGGTTGGTTCAGGATGCAAGTGATGGAGATGGTAAGGATTATGATTCTGTATATATGTTTTAAAAGTGGAAATAACAGGATTTGCTAGTGGATTGAATGTGGGATATGAAATGAAAGACGAATCAAGGATGGCAAGGTTTGTGGCCACAGGATGGAGATAGTTTTAATTTGTGTGTAAGGGGTCATAGGAAGAGGGGGCTTTAGGGGTTATATCAGGAGCTGTTTTTCTAACATGGTGACTTTGAGATGCCTTTCAGACATCCAAGCTGCATTTTGAGTGGGCAGTTACATATAGGCATTTGGAGTCAGAGAAGAGGGTCATGTGGGACTCATGTGTGATTTACTTGGTATTTAAAGCTATGAGGTTGGATTAGATCACCCAGGGAGTGAAAGTGGATGAGGAAGAGAAGAAATGCAAAGACTGAGCCCTAGGGGCTCCAGCTTTTAAAGTTCTAACAGAAGAACCAGCGAAGAAAGCTGGAGGGAGTGGCCACTGAAGAAAAAAGAAAGATATCAGGTGGGTGTCAAGCACTGAAAACCTAGTGAAAAATGTGTTTAATAGAGGGAAGAATCAAGTGCTGATGGAAGGCCAAGAAGTATGAGGTCAAAGAAATGGTCATTGGATTTTTTTGCAATGTAGAGATCACTGACACATGATGACAGCAATTTCAGTAGCACCAGGGAAAAGCCCCATTGGAGTGGGTTCAACAGAGAATTGAAGGAAAGGAACAGTGGGTAATTCTTTCAAGAAATTTTGTTACAAAGTGAAGGACAAAAATGAGGCAGTAGTGGGGAGGGAGGGAAGTGAGGTCAAGAAAGGGTTTTTATTTTTATTTTTAAGATTTGAAACATAATATCATTTTTGTATTTTTCTACTTTGTAGATAGAAATAATATTATGAGAGAGTGGGGGAGAATTTCTTGCAGCGATATCCTTGATAAGGCAAGAGTGCCTCAAGTCTAGTGTCCAGTGCAAAGTTGGCTCAGAAAAGGATGAACAGATCATCCACACTAATGTTGGTGAGAGCAGAACAAATGGGAATAGATGTAGGTATAATGGTAGGTGTGGTGGCGGGTGATTTTGCAAGTTCTCTTCTGACCAATTCAATTTTTTCTGTGCAATAACAAGCAAAGTTAGAAGATGAGAGTGAAATAGGAATTAGGAACAATTGGAGGTATGCAGACCAGGAAGTTGTGAAGTATTAATCTAGACGGGTATGTGTATTGTCTTTGACCTCACTTGAGGTCAGTGGCCCTGAAGTAACTGTTGTTTTTCTCTAATCACATTGGATGATGGTATAGAGAGAAAGGTGAGTTAAACTGAACTTCTTGCAGTTCCCCTACATCTTTAGCTTTGTACAGGCTGTTTCATCTGCCTGGAACTCCCTCTCTAACCTGTTTACTCATCTTTTAACTTCTGTCCTAGCTGCCACTTACTTAAGCCTACCAGACAGAGTTAATTACTCCCTTCTTAAAATTACCATGATACCATATGAACCCTTCTATTGTAATAGTTGCCATATTATAATGATGTGCTTCCCTATTTCCATAGTTAGTTTGGCCACTACTTGAGGATGTCAATTTGGTCATCTCAATTTCTGGCATGGTATTTGGCCCATGGTTGGGATTCATTAATTGCCTACTGAATAGTACAGAGAGGACCAGCAGAAAGAATTGCTGGATATGAGATAGAATCTAGAGAAAGAAAGATAGTGCCATTTAGAACCAGGCTCAGCTGTTCTACAAAGAGGGGAGCTCCTGCCTGTGAGGATGGGTAAAATAACTGCTTAGTCAGTTCTACTGGTGGAATGAAACAGGACCTGAACCTGAGATGAAGTCCATGTGAACTGGGTCAATATTATTCATTTCTATGAAATTCACCTTGAGAATCAGAAAAGTTGATATATGTGGAAGAATTTTGTAAATAAAAATTTCCTACACAGCGTGAAATATTATTTCTTACAATACCCTATGGCAAGATGGTAGAAATGTGTTGAATTTGTGTATTTTACCAGAGTATAGGGTATATAACAAAAGAAGAGGGGGATGGGTTAAAGATATAAAGAATAATTGTAACCAGAACTTTCTTATTGGTCTTTCTACTCCTAAAAGTCTGTACGGAAGATATCATTATGATCTCTTTCAGTTACAGCATGCTCCAGGGCCTCTCACTGCCTCTGTACCAAGAGCCCTGATGTGACCTACTTTGTTAAGCCAGGTGGTATTGTAGACAGACAAAAGTGCTAGCTCATCCTGCAGGAAGCAGAGGGTGAGGAGCCTGCTGATCTGACTGGCTGGTGTCACAATGCACAGATTTAGGAAATGTCTGTGCTCAGAAAAGGCCACAAAATTCCAACACTCAAGGGAACTTTCTAACACATTGGCAATGTCAACAATTCCAAAGCAACAGAGTGTTTGGTCTTTGATGTTGATGGGACCGAGGATTATTTCAACATAGGTTCTGACTTTGTCAGTTAATTGTTTTCATCTACTTGTCTTTCTTTCCCTTAGGTTTCAAGTTTCTTAAGGATAGGGACCATGTTTTATACTTCATATCCTCTTCCTACACATGCCTACCACAGTATTTTATGGGTACTTAATTACCATCTGTTACTGATTGGGTTGTTTTAGTAGGTGTCAGGCAGCTTTCATGATGATTAGGTACAGACAGAGAGCATAAAAAGGAAGGCAGGGATGGAGCCTTTTCTACTATATATACCACTTATTACTCAAACTGAAATCTGAGAACATAGGATGTCCTGCATGAATTACTGTGGGTTTAGGATACTCTTATTCTACTCTTCTCCTGAACAATTTACCGGTAAGATACCTTTAGGACAGTTTATCTTCCTGTCACTTCCTAACTTCAAATAATTTAAAGCATTGCCTTTGGGTTATGTGCTCACATGAGATTTGAATTCATAAAAGAAGAAGCTCTAGAAAACATATTGCTGTTGTGTTTGAGGTACACCAAGAAGGCTGCCTTATCTGCTGACTTTGTAGGGTAGGTAGGGGTAGGTAGGTAGGGGTAGGTAGGTAGGGTAGGTAGGGTTGTGTTGTTATACTTCTGGGAGGATCTTCCAAGATGCAAATATGTTTATTGAGCAGAGTAGCATGTTAGTCTATTATCATCAAGCAGGAAACTCAGCTTATTTTCAGAGTGGGTCATATTAGTTATATTAAGAAATTAAAAACAGGACAGATTAGATTTTTTTCTTTTATTGTTAAATTTATTAGGGTTAGATTGGTTAGTAATAATTCCACAGGTTCCAGGTATACAACTCTTCCCATCACCATATATTTAGCTCCCCTTCCCTCCTCTCCCACCCTCTCCTCTCTTATTCTCAGGTAAACCACCAAACAAACTATTGACTGTGTCCATGAGATTTTGTTTCTTTGTTGCTTTCAGTTTTACATTCCACATATAAGTGAAGTCATATGGGTCTTAATTTTTTCAGTCTGACCTACCTCACTTAATATGATGATCTCAAGGACTGTCCATGATGTATAAAAGACACTCCTAACCCATCTTGCACATTTCCCTTTTGATTCTCTCCAGGATGATGAAGACACTAATGACCTTCAACAGATTGTCTCCCCATTTTAATTTTCCATCAACAGTCTTAAGCTACTGTAAATGTCCAGCTTCAAGTTACACTGCTTCTGCTACTTTAAATATCCTTCCCTTTCCCTTTTCTTTCTAGAGCACCCCTACTCATCTTTTATTACTGCCACCTCTAATCTCTCATACTCTTAGGAAGTCCTTCCCATCACCTATTCTAGTCCCCAATTATAGTCAACTACTTTCTCTCTGTGTGTCCTGACTCTGATATCTATATTCACTCTACTTATATCTTTACACTTTTGTGTTTTTTCTAAAAGACTTAATTTCTCTGAGGACAGGAATCATTCATTTTTCTTAATTTCTAGCACCTCCTACAGTTTTGGAGCAGAGTAGATAGATACTCAATAAATTGAAGTTAATAAAGGAAGGAAGAAATAGGATCCAAAGACAAAGGCCTCACTAAGAAGTGTATTGTTTTTTAATTCAACCCAGGGTAAAGCTAGAGCTTTTAAATTTAATGAGAAGGTTCTTTCAACTAGTCCTGGAAGTATTCACCATATCTTAAGAGCTGTGCAAGTAAGATCTTTTGCAGAAACCTGAAAAGTAGTTGAATTTCTTGATGCTAGACCTTAATATGTTAGTTATAAGAAATATAAGTAGGTAAGAAGATTCTGGATCATGGTAAAATTCACTGCAGTAAGAGCAGTGGTCACTTTTAGAAAGCCACAGTAGGAACCAAAGGTGCTGCCTTTTCTTACAAATGAGGGTCCTGAGTGGCCCTGTATGGGGTGGGAGGAAGGAGGGGGACAAAAAGTGGGGAGGAGAGGAAGAGGGAATTCAGTTATAGTACTAGAATATCAGAGGAATGCTATTGTCCTATTCATATGCTTTCCTATATGTGCCCTAAGGAAAATAATATTTTTTCACTAATTATTTTTTAAGTAATATATATATGGTAAAAATTAATATAGTATAAAAGGGCATTTAATAAAAATAAATCTCTGTCCTACCTTAGGCCTCCACTAGTCGTCCTCGAGGTAACCATTATTATTAGTTTCTAGTACCCTCCCCCAAAATTTGAAGTATATATCTATCTTATGTGCAAATCTATTGTTTCTGTATTTTAAATATAGTCAGTAGCAACTGGTCATCAAGAGCTCTCCATTTTAGAGTATAGAGACTTTAAAAAAAATTGTGATAAGAATAATATGAGATTTACCCTTTTAAAACTTAAAGTGTATAATACAGTGAGACATTTTTAAAACTACTACATAATACTCCTGTTCTGAGTGCACTATATATATTAGTCTCCTTTTGCTCCACATATAATTTGTTTCTATTCTATTGCTATTTCAAGAAATGCCTCAATGAAAATCCTTATACATACCCGTACCAGCCAGAGTTCAGCAGGAAGCAGATGGTACATCCGAAGCTTAAATGAAGAGAGTTTAATGGAAGAAATTTTAACATATATGCGGGTAGGATTAACAGACCCAACAATAAATGATTAAGTGCTCAGGAACTAGCGAGAGTAAGAAGGTATCACCTCCCATATGTTTAAAGGGACAAGGGAAGGGAGTAGTGTTAGTACAAGCCAGTGAGCTCATAGTAGTGAAAAAATACACATGCAACAGGAGACATGGCCATTGATTGAGAAATGCAGACACTGCCAAAACTGCAGCCTTCAGAGTAAATATCCTGACTGCTCTCGCCTCTTGCTCTCTGGTTTCCTAATGGTACATCTGCTGGATCCATGTAGAAGTCAGAGGACAAAGAAATCCAAGTGGTGCAATCCATTGAGGTCAGATCCGAGGGTACAGGCAGGCAGAGTAGGGTAAAAAAAATATATATATGGAAAGATAGAGAATAACCAGTATAATATCTTTTTATACAAATGTGCCGTTCTTCTATTGGAAAATTTCCTAGGACTGGAATTGCTGTGTCGATAGGAAGGAAAGAACCCCTTCAACATCCATTCCCCTCCTCTTTCATGGTTATTACCAATGCTCAGCTTTGTCTCTAGCTGCTTAGAATTAAGACTACATTTCCCAGCCACCCTTGCAGCCAAAGCAATCAAAGAGGAATTGTCATGTGGCAGCTTCTGAGAAACTTCTTCGAGAGGCAACAGATGCATGCTTCTGTCCTTTACTATTTATTCTTCGCTGAAATTCACATCTGCCTTGGACCATGAGCTCTATCTAGGGCCACACCCTTTGAATTGTGAATGGTGAGCGTGAAGAAACCAGACTCCTGAGCACTTTATATGACTAGAATAGAGCTGCCTTACTGGTCTTGAACTGCACACCTCCAGACTTCACTTACTTGGGAGAGAAATACACATTTTACCTTGTTTAAGTCAGTTATTTTCCTCACTGTTCTGCACAGCCAAACCTAGTCCTAACGAATGGATATAGATAATGGGTATAAACATTTTAAATTTATATATATATTGTCAAACTGGGATTTTAAACGAATTTTTCAGACTGTATTTGAATCCAGCTACTTCACTGATACGATATTGAATACGCTTCTTAATCTTTTTGTGGCTCAGTTTTTGTATAATAACAGAAACTATTTTGTTTAGTTATAATGAGGAGTAAATAAATTAAAATATCTGAAACACACAGGCCAGTGTCAGTCCAACATTGTAAACACTCAAAGGTAAGCTATTACTATTTTTATTATTATTACCATTACCATGTTTAATTGTCCTCTAAAGAATATGTACCAATTAGTCTATTCAGTATCTGGGAGTGTCAATAACAAGGATTTGTGTCCAATAAAAAAATAGTCGTGTTTCATTTTAATTTTAAATTGCTTTCTAAAATTATAAGGTTGTACCTGTTCATACTTATAAACCATTCATATTTATTTTTCTGTTGAAATTCCTTTTTGTATCCTCTGTTCATTCTAATGGGTTTTTGTTTTGTTTTGTAAATAAATCTTTGTCTGCTATAGGTGGTGCAAATATTTTCCCTAATTTTTACTTGCTTTTTGACTTTAGTTTTTTATTTTCAAAGCAAAACTAATTGATCTTGTTTATTTATTTGTTTTTTAATGTTAAATTTATTAGGTTTACACTGGTTAGTAAAAATTCATAGGTTCCAGGTATACAACTCTATCTATCACCATATATTTAGCTTTCCCTCCCTCCTTTTCCACCCCCATCCCCCTTAGCCTCAGGTAACTACTAAACTGTTAACTGTGTGCATGAGATTTTGTTTCTTTGTTGCTTTCAGTTTTATATTCCACATATGAGTGTAATCATGTGGTTCTTAGCTTTTTCTGTCTCTCTTATTTTGCTTAGCATGATGATCTCAAGTTCCATAGATGTTGCTGCAAATGGCAGAATTTCATCTTTTCTTATCTCTGAGTAATATTCCACTGTATATATGTACCACAGCTTTTTTTATCCAGTCATCTATCAAGGTGCACTTTGGTTGTTTCCATGTCTTGGCAACCATGAACAGCGCTCCAATGAACATTGGGGTACATATGTTTTTACAGACTAAAGTTTTCAAGTGTTTTGGGTAGATACCTAAAAGGGGGATTGCTGGGTCATAGGGTAGCTCTATTCCCAAATTTCTGAGAAATCTCCATACTGTTTTCCAAAGTGGTTGTAACAATTTGCATTCCCACCAGCAATGTATAGGGTTCTTTTTTCTCCACAGCCTTTCCAGCATTTGTTGTTCCTTGTTTTGTTGATTATAGCCATTCTAACAGGTGTGAGGTGGTATCTCATTTTGGTTTCTACATGCATTTCCCTAATAGCTAATGAAGTTGAGCATTTTATCATATATCTGTTGGCCATTTGTATGTCTTTGTGGATGAAGTGTCTTTATAGGTCTTCTGTCCATTTTTTAATTGGATTGTTTTTTTGTTGTTGAAATGTATGAGTTCTTTATATATTTTAGATATTAGCCCCTTATCAGAGGCATCGTTTGAAAATATTTTCTCCCAGTTGGTTGGTTGCCTCTTTGCTTTGTTGATGGTGTCCTTTACTGTGCAGAAACTTTTTAGTTTGCTAAAGTCCCATTCACTTATTTTTACTTTTACATCCCTTGCCTTTGAGGTCAGGTTCATAAAGTCCTCCCTGAGCCCAAGGTCTATAAGTTTAGTACCAATGTTTTCTTCTATACAATTTATTGTTTCTTTTCTATTTGGAGGTCTTTAATCCATTTTGAGTTAATTTTGGTATATGGTGACAATTCACCATCCAGATTCATTCTTTTGTATGTGATTTTCCAATTTTCCCAGCTCCACTTGCTGAAGAGGCTTTCTTTTCCCCGCTATATTTTTCACACCTTTATTGAAAATAATATGTCCATGTATTTGTGGGTTTACTTCTGGCTTTTCAATTATGTTCCATTGCTCTGTGTATCTGTTTTTCTGCCAATACCAAGCTGTTTTGATTATTGAGGTTTTGCAGTACAGATTAAAATCAGGAAGTGAGATGCCTCCAGCTTTATTCTTTTTTTCTTAGGATAGCTTTGGCAATTTGTGGTTCCATGCAAATTTGATGAGTTTTAAACCTAATTCTTGAAAGACTGAGATTTGGTGAAAATTGTGTTGAATCTGTATATTGCTTTGGGTAATATGGCCATTTTACCTATATTCCTAGGTCTTTCTGTCTTCCTTCCTTCCTTTCTTTCTCTCTCTCTCTCTCTTTTTTTTATTTTTTTATTTTTTTTGGTCAAGATAGCAAAGGGAATGGATTTTCTCATCTCTCTCTCTGATGTTTCATTGTTGGCATATAAAAATGCAGTTGATTTTTATACATTAATTTTGCATTCTGCAACTTTACTGTATATGTATAGTGTTCCTAATAGTTTTTTATATAAAGAGTCATGTCATCTGCAAAGAATGACAGTTTCACTTTTTCTCTCCAAATTCAAACACCTTTTATTTCTTTCTCTTGCCTGACTGCTCTGGCTAGTACTATAGTTAATAGCAGTGGTGAACGGGCACATCTCTGTTTTGTTCCTGATTTTAGAAGAACAGGCTTAAGCTTTTGCTAGTTCAGTATAATATTAATTGAGTATTTGCTGTACAAGACCCTTATTATGTTGAGGTACTTTTCTTCAGCTCCCATTTTATTTAAGGTTTTGGTCATAAATGGATGTTTTATCTTGTCAAATGCTTTTTCTGAATTCATTGGGATAATCATATGGTTTTTATCTTATACTTTGTTTATGTGCTGTATTGCACTGATTGACTTGCACATGTTGAACCATCCTTATGCCCATGGGATGATTCACACTTGATCATGATATATAATCTTTTAAATTCATTCTTGTATTCTGTTTGCTAATGTTTTGTTTAGGATTTTTGCATCAGTGTTCATCAGAGACATTGGTCTATCATTTTCTTTTTTGGTATAATCCTTCCCAGGTTTTTTTATTAAGGAAATGTTGGCCTCATAGAATGAATTGGGGAGTATTGCCTTGTCTTGAATTTTTTAAAGTAGTCTGAGGAGGGTGGGCATTACTGGTAGTTCTTCTTTGAATGCTTGATAAAACTCATTGGTAAAACCATCTGGTCCAGGGCTTTTGTCTTTGGGGAGGTTTTGAATAATTGTTTCAAGTTCTGTATTGTTAATTGGTCTATTTAGGTTATCCAGTTCTTTGTTCAGTCTATGTAAAGTATGTTTCTAGAAATTTGTCCATTTATTCTAGGTTGTCAAATTTGGTAGCATAAAGTCTTTCATAGCAATTTCTTATGATTGTTAGTATTTCTGTACTATCAGTCATAATTTCTCCTCTGTCATTTCTAATTTTGAATCTTTGTGATTTTCCTCTATGTGCTTTGGTAAGCCTAGCCAATGATTTGTCAATTTTATTGTTTTTTTCAAAGAACCAGCTCTTTGTGGCATTAATTTTATCTATTGTTTTCTGTTCTCAATTTCATTAAGCTCTGCTTTAATTTTTATTGGTTCCTTCTTCTGCTGGCTTTGGGGTTCTTTTGTACTTATTTTTCTAGTCCTTTAAGATGGGATGTTAGGATGTTTTCTTGTGATTTTTCTTGTTTCTTGAGATAGGCCTGTAATTATATAAATTTCCCTCTTATTACTGCTTTCACTGAATCCCAGTAATTTTGGTAGGTAGTGTCTTTATTGTCATTAGCTTCTATATATTTTTTAATCTCTTGTTTTATTTTGTCTCTGATCCAGTCATTTTTTTAATAACATGTTGTTCAATCTCCACATATATGTAATTTTTTTTTTTTTGCTTTCTTTTTACAATTAATCTCTAGTTTCAAAGCTTTGTGGTCTGAGAATACACTTGGTATGATTTGAATGTCCTTCAATTTGCTGAGACTGGATTTGTGTTCCAGGATATGGTCTATTCTTGAAAATGTTTCATGTGCACTAGAAAAAAATGTATAGTCCTGTGTTGCAAGATGGAGTGTCCTATAAATGTCAACTATGTTCAATTGCTGTAATGTGTCATTTGAGGCTGCTATTTCCTTATTTATTTTCTGCTTGGATGCTCTTCTAAGATTATGAAGGGGGTGTTGAGGTCCCCTGCTATAGTTGTGTTTTTGTCAGATTCTCCTATTAGTTCTGTTAGTAATTGCTTTGCAAATTTTGTGCTTCCTGATTAGAGGCATATATACTAATGAGTGCCATGTTTTTTTAATATATTTTTCCTTTTATCATTATAAAATGTCCATCTTTATCTCCTATTACGTTTTTTTTTATTCTGATGTCTGTTTCATCAGAAATGAGTATGACCATTCCTGCTTTTCTCTGAATGCCATTTTCTTAGAGTATTGTTTTCAACCCTTTCCCTTTGAAGCTGTTTTTGTCCTTGTGGCTGAGGTTTGTTTCTTATAGATAGCATATGCTGGGTTTTGTTTTCTAATTCAGTCTGCTACTCTGTGACTCTTTATTTGTGAATTCAGTCTATTTACATTTAGAGTGATGATTGATATACGAGGATTTCCTGTATCTATTTCTTCTTTCCTTTTTATTTCTTTGTTGTCCCAAATTTTTCCCATTTATTTGGATTTCTTTATTCAGGTTGAATGGCATCTTTCAGTATTTCTTGAAATGGTGGCCTTGTGCTGGAGAATTTCCTCAGCTTCTGTATATCTGAAAAGGTCTTTATTCCTCTTTTATAGCTAAAGGTTAATTTTGTTGGATAGTTCATTTTTGACTAAAAGTTTCTCTCTTTTAAAATTTGGAAAATTTGGCTCCACTCCATCCTAGTTTGCACCATTTCTGCTGAGAAGTCTCATACAACCTAATTAATTTTCCTTTGAAGGATATATATATATATATATATATATATATATATATATATATATATATATATATATATATATGAAATTCCCTGGCAGCCTCAAGGATTCTTTGTTTGTCTTTGGTTTTTTGACATCTTCAGAATAATGTGCCTTGGGGAAGATCTGCTAGGGTCTAGGTAGTTAGAGCTCCTGTTTTTCTCTTGGATTTGGGATGTCAGTTCTTTCCATAGGTTAGGAAAGTTCTCATCTACTATCTGCTTTAAAAGGCTCTGAGAAGATTCCAAATCACTTCCTTCTAGTACCCTTATTATTCTTTTTTTTTTTAAATATATATTTTTTTAAATTTATTTTGAGAGAGAGAGAGAGAGAGAGAGATACAGAGAGAGAGAGAGAGAACTGAACTGGGGGAGCTCCCAGTTCAGCATATGGGTCCACACGGGCTGGGGCTGGGATTCGATCCTCGGTCCCCGGGACTGCAAAGTGAGCGCTTAACCCACTGAGCCATCCCGGCTTCCCCCAAAATTACCTTGTTATTTAAAAATAAAAAGCTGGGAGATTAATTTTGGAAGTCCTATCAGACCTTCCTGCTTCACATCAAACACCTCTGTTGT
>PVKE010044650.1:0-12923 GCA_004027555.1 Craseonycteris thonglongyai | reverse complement strand
AGAGAGAGAGAGAGAGAGAGATACAGAGACAGAGAGAGAACTGAACTGGGGGCACTCCCCAGTTCAGCACATGGGTCCCCATTCGCCTGGACTGGGATTTGATCCTGGGTCCCCGGTGCTGCAAAGTGAGCGCTTAACCCACTGGCCATCCCAGCTTCCCCCTTTTTTTTTTTTTACATTCTTTAAAATCGTTGCTTTTTTTTTTTTTTTTGGTATATTTCTTTTTTTTTCTTTCTTCTTATTGAGGTATAATTATTGTTTTGAAAGTTGGAGTCCTCCAACTTTTGATGTTTAGGTCAAAGTCTGGTAAGTCCAATGTAATTAATTTCCTGTTTATTTGTGTTGAAGAATTTTTTTTTTTAAGGCTTCATTATTTTCAGAGAAATTTTAGGTTTACAATAAAACTGACAGAGAGGTACAGAGATTTCCCATAAACCCTATGTTCCACATGTGCATAGTTTCTCCCATTATCAACATCACTTGCCAGAATAATATATTTTTTACTATAGTTTTACCTTTTCCAAAATGTAATATAATTGGAATCTTACATTATGTAGCCTTTTCAGATTGGCTTCTTTAACTTAGTAATATACACTTGCTTCCTTTATATATTTTCATTGCCTGATAGTACATTTATTTTTAGTGTTTCCATTATCTGGGTATGTCACAGCTCATTCATTCATTCACCTATTGAAGGATATCTTGGTTGCTTCCAGGTTTGGGTAGTATTGAATAAGCTGCTATAAACATCTTTGTGCAGGTTTTCGTGTGGACGTAATATTCAATTCCATTGTGTAAATACCAAGGAGTATGACTGCTGGATTGGGTGGTAAGAGTGTGTTTAGTCACCCAAAGTTACTGTACTACTTTGCATTCCAACTGGCAATACATGAGAGTTCCTGTTGTTCCATAACTCCTCAGCATTTGGTGTTGACCACACCCCAGATTTTGACCATTCTAGTAAGTGTGTGGTGGTATCTTTCATTGTTTAATTTGAATTTTGCTAATGTCATTTAATGTGGTACTTCTTTTCATATACTTATTTGTCATCTACTTTGATAAAATGTCTACTAACATATTTGCCTAATTTTTTGATTGGGTTGTTTGTTTTCTTATTGTTAAGTTTTAAGAGTTTATTTTAGATAACAATCCTTCATCAGTTGCATATTTGGCAAATATTTTCTCCTAGTCTATGGAATTTTTTCTTATTCTCTTGATATTATTCTTCATAGGGCAGAAGTTTTTACTTTTAATGAAGCCCAACTTATCAATGATTTCTTTCATGGATTATGTCTTTGATATTGTATGTAAATAGGAATCACCATATCCAAGGTCCTATGTTATCTTCTAGAGTTTCATAGTTCTGTGGTCCATTTAGGTCTGTAGTCCATTTTAAGTTAGTTTTTGTGAAATATATAAATTCTGTGCCTAGATTCTCTCTCTCTTTTATTTTATTATTATTTATTTATTTATTGTGTGTGTGTGTGTGTGTGTGTGTGTGTGTGGCATGTAGATATCCAGTTGTTCCAATACCGCTTGAAGAGACTGTCTTTGCTCCATTGTATTGCCTCTGTTTCCTTGTCATAGATCAGTTGAATAACTGATCTCCTTCAATATCATGCTAGTTATTCTGAGTTTTCTATCTCTCCATATAAATTTTAGAATAAGTTTGTTGATATTCATAAATAATTATTGGGTTTTGATTTAAGAAAAGTAGCTTTTTAAGAGTATTTTAGAGTGTCTTGCACACAGAAAGAAGTTATAGTTACAGATGACTGAGTAGTAGCTTGACCCCTGAAAAAGTATCAGAGAGCCTTGAGAGTACTGGATGCATGGTCATTATGGGTGCCAGGTGTGTCTTCCCTCTCTTTCTAGACTCAAAGCTCTTTGTCTCTTACCATGTGTACTATTTTCTTTATTGTGTGTGTCACCTATTCAATGATTGTATTAATAAGTAAAAAGCTCAAAATTTTGAAGGGAAGTAAAAGTTATTGGTTCATAAGTTTATGAACTGCAAAAAGTCAGACTCCCAGAACATGCATATATATTCCAAGGAGAAACATTGGCACCATTTTTGGCAAGTGAAACATAATTATAAATAACAATGTGGGGTTTTAAACAGGAAAATTTAAACTGATCAAATTAAGATAAACAAAGATAATTCCACAGGCTACAATACTGGTAGTATTACTGTAGAAATTCAATTTTATATCTGAAAACCCAGTGTTATCATGAGGGAATGTGTTGACAATAATGCCAAAAGAAAAAAAAAGAAAAAAAGAAAAAAAAAAGAATATAAATTGAAGTTATCAATTTGTCTAGATAATTAAATAAAAATATTTAATCTGATTATGTTACTATTTATTATGTGAAATGTCTTCTTCAACTACCTGCTTTCCTTTTGCTAGAGTGAAATATTTATACAATATTTATTAAAATTTTTATTTGAATAATCAATTCTTCCAAAATTTTAAATAATTTTGACTTCTTACTTTTTAGTTACTTCTAAGTGGGAACTTTCACTGAATCAAATACTAGAAAATAAATCTTTATTCCATTTTTCCCATGACATTATCAAGAAAAAAATAACTAATAGTTGGTAATGTTTACTGAGTGACTATGATCTCCAAGAAGTATAACTATTTATTTAATACAAACAACCCAATTCTCAATTAAATGTGAGGAAAATGAGGCTTAGAGAGTATTAATGATCTCATTAAGGTGACAGAGGTAGCAAGTGGAAGAGAACATAACACGAAGTTATTTAGTGTCATTGTGAATTCCAGAACTGGTTAGAGAAAGAGTCAAGAAAACTCATGTCAATGCAGGGGGCTTCTGTTTTTTAGAAGGGTAACTGGTATTACTTTCATCAACACTGACAAGTCTCTCACATAATCTAACCCTGGTGTAGGGTGTAGCTTCATGACAAAAGAGTGTTTCCTGGGAAGCCCTCAGATACCAGCGTCTCTTTGGTGTGATCTGTGGGCTGACTCAGAAAGCCTGACAACACTGCCGAAAGGCCTTGAGGCTGGGCGGAGAGAACAGGACCTGCTCTTGAGCTTCAGAAATTATGACAGTCTTTACACTTGATTAGTATCGAGACAGACAGAGGATCTAGAAACTGGCTTTTGGGGAACTTGACAGGAAAAATGCTCTAGTGATGAATGGAATATCACTTCATAATGTGCTTGCCGAATGCTACACCAGAGGGTAAAACTTCCATGGGAGAAGTTTCTGACTTAGGATATCCGTGTCTGTGGCCCTGTATTTCAGTGAGTTTCTTGTTTTTGTCTGTTTGGTTTTTTTGTTTGTTTGTTTGTTTGCGGTAAAAGGAAAACCTCTTATCTAGGGTGCTGGAAAAATAATTCAGTCTAGTCTAAATTGCACCATTTGACCCCTATGATCTCATTTAGTCCTTGATGAAAGAGAATTTCAAGCAAAAAAAAAAAAAAAGACTAAGAAAAATCACTGCCTTTTTTCCTTACCATTTTTATTTACATAAGTTCCCTTTCTGGTAGTCAGTTTTCCCTGGAATCCTACCAAGAAGTAACAAAGAAGGACATTCCATCTTTTATTCTACATCCTTTTCTCCAAGTACTAACAAGAGTTATCCTTTGAAGACACGTTAAATAATTCTTCTGTCTCTAATGTCCTAAATCTTCCAGGACTTCAAACAAACGTACATAAAATCTGACACTAGCTACCTTCCCATCTTCATACCTCACCACTCCTATGTCTTCCTGCTCTAACCATTCTGGTCTCCTTACTATTTCTGTGACACAACAACCTTCTTAAATTCATTACATTTCTCAGCAGCATCACTTTTCTCCCAGAAGAATGAAAAATATCACCATATCAGAAAAGGCTGTCTGATCATCCTATATAAAAGAGGGCCCTCTCACTCTTAATTCCTTGGCCTGCTTTATTTTTTCTTATAACATGACAAGAATGGAAGAATACACATATGTATCTACTCATACTTTAGTGTATTATCTGACTGCCCCATTGAATGACTTTTCTGTGAAGGCAGATTTACCTTTTATGTACACATATATGCAGTACCGATGTTAGTTCATCATTGAACCACGGGTGTCTAAATCAGTGCCTATTTTATAGTTGAACTTAAATAATAATTAGTAAATAAATTAATATACTAATGAATAGGATTAATATAATGAAGAGCAAATGAAGCAAGTTAGACCAATGAGACTCCTTTCTTTTTTTAATAATTATTAGGAAAGAAAATTCTTTTTAAAAGTTGCTAGATAAATAGATAAAAGTCTAGAACCATAATAATAATAATAATAATAATAATAATAATAATAATAAAAGTCAATTCTACAAGAAAAGCAGAGCTGTGGGATGAGGAAGAATAGAGCCTGATAATACATTCAATCCCCTAGATTCAGCCACACTTAGAGCTAGTCGTCATGATTCTGGACTTTTCACTTATGTACACCCACAATTTTCTTATATTTTAAATTTACTTTCCCTTCAATTACTGACATTTGCTTCTAAACGAGTCCTAATATAATCATCAATCTCCTCGAATACAAATGGGTAAATTCATATCTGGAAAAAGAAAGAGTTTTGAAAAAACTCACAAAACGTATGGAAGAGTCAAAACTGAAGGTCTGCATCTTCTGAGTCCAAATCTTGTTCTTTTTCCACTCTATTGCTCAGCAGGCTGCACACATAGATTCAAACCCTCCCATGATTTCAAGTTGTTGTACATTTACAAAACAGCCTAGGATGAGGGCCAGGAATCCTAAGAAATTAAGTAGGCTGAGATGAAATTTCCTGTGTTACTTAATCTTTTAAATTTTAAACTGCTACCTCACTGTGCAGGAGTCCAGCTTAGAAAAAAAAAAAAAATTCCTCTGAAGAAAATAACAGGGTTAATCCTCTCAGTCAAACTTAAGCTATAGGTCTACTAGAGAAAAAAAATCCCTTTTGTAAAAACTTGTTTTTCCTCAGAATCTTGTAACTTTTGTGTTTTTCTCCCCCTGTATCCTGATAAATATGACATTCATTTTTTCTACTCACTACTGTAAAACTGACACCCCCCCACAAGCTCAATCTTGGGACTTTTAGAGAATTATAATAAACTGTCTAGATAGTACCTGGCACACAGTAGATATTTGAAAACTTCTAATTTTTTAAATATGAACATTGGGAAAGCTGGGATGGCTCAGCGGGTTAAGTGCTCACTTTGAAGCCCCAGGGACCGAGGATCGAATCCCTGTCCCGGCCCATGCGGACCCACATGCTGAACTGGGGTGTGCTCCCAGTTCAGTTCTTGCTGGGGCCTATGAGGGAGGCTCCTGGCCCAGTTCCTGCCCTGTGCAGCCCTGTGCCCACCTGTGGAGTGAAACAATATGGAAAACTAATGTCAACTAAGGAGACTGCTCTGGGCCCTCCCCCTTCTCTCTGTCTCTCTGTTTCTCTCTGTCAAAAATCAATAAAATAAATCTTTAAAACAATATATGAACATGAATGTGTCTTGTCTATAGTATTGTAAAAGTATATTGGGGCATTTTCTTAATTTTTACAATTTTCAAGATCTGAGGCAATTATCTCTATTAACTTTCCATGTATTAGAAGATGATTAAAATAAATATAGAAAAAGCTATATCCGCATTATAATTTGATTTTACTGGAGAAGACAAAACATGTAATTTTGTGACAAATTTTATGTTTTAATTCTCATATTTATTACATTCTTAAATGTCTTACCATTTAATCCAATTTTTATAAGCAATGTGTTTATGGTTTATCTTAAAGTATTTAATATTGTACAAACAATGTAAGTAAAACCTGAATCTGCAAGAACCAGTGACTTGGACATCACAACATTCAGTTAAAGAATGTTATTTTTCAGATGGATGGTAGAGTTGTTGTTGTTGTTGTTGTTTTAATTAAGAGATAAAACTAACATTTGTTGAATGTATAATTTTTATGAAAATAGTACTTTTTAACTCATGAAGGACCTTATTATTTACTCAATTGCAACAGGGTGTGTTGAAATTTGCTGTTATTATTTTTGGTTTTTTGAACTCTCTCTTTAAAAAAGAAGTAAGCATCATCAAGAAAATCAAGCATTGCCCAGAAATTCAAGAATACTGAATTAACTTACATTCTATATTAAAATTTTGTAGTACGTATGTATATTCACTTTAGCTATTAAAACAATGTCCTTTTATACCAATCAGCCTTTCTTTCAGTCAAAATTAAGTGCATACAACAAACTATACATGGTGTGCTCTGAACACTAACCTAATGCCAACAACTTTATTTATTAAATTGACTGTCTACTTTGACATAGTCAGAAGGCTAGCACTGTGTGAAGATAACGAGACCTGGTTTGAGCCTGCGAAGCTTATAGGGTAGTATTTTCAGTAAAAAACTGCTCTAACTGAAAAATCCTCCAGACTGGGGTATATCCTAACAGGAAACCACTCACAAAACAATATGCATCTCCCTTTGGTTTCATCTTCATGATTTACTCTTTATTTTCTCTTGGCCAAAACCCATTTAAAATCATCTCAGATTTAAATTTAAGACACAGTTTGCTCCAAGAACTTCAGACTTGGTATATAGCTCCTTAACATCTCCAATAGAATATCTAGTAAGAATCTCAAAGTAGACAAGGGCAAGAGCAAGTTATTGATACCAAAGCAAACCAACCTGCTATGGTTCTTCTCTTCTCAGTTTAACTGTAATGCTCTCTCTTCAGTGCTCTGGGCCAAAGTTTTGATAATGTCTTCAACTACATTCTTTCTCTCCCACACTATATCCAATTTATTATCAAATCCTATCAGCAATTATTTAGAAGTTATCTCAAAAATAAGTACTTTGTACAATCTTACTCCAAGTCACATATAGTCTATCATTTGGATTATTGATATTTCTTTATTGATTTTCATTGGTTATTGGGCTTCAATCTTTATCCACTAAAGGTCTAATTTCCAGAGAGCTGTATGGTTATCATAAAACCCAATTCATATATGTCACTCTGCTCAAAATCATCCAAGGCTTTTACATCTTATTTAGAATAAAATTCAGATTTTGAACCTTGAACCATTGTGTGGAAGGCCCTGGGTATGACATGACCCTTGGTTAACTCTTTGTTATCTCCACTCCCTGGCTCATTCTTTGCCAAACACAATGATCTCTTTTGGCTATTTCTTAGACACAAAAAACATATTCCCAACTCAGGACATTTGCATTTGTTATGGATATGGATAGCTCCTCCCCCAGATATCTACATGGTGTGTTTCCTCATTGCACTCAGATTTTTATTCAAATGTCCCCTTGTCCATAAAGACTTCTTTACCAACCTAAATAAAATAATGTATAACTCAGCCCCTCATCGCTAACATTCTACCTACTTTTCATTCATACTTATCACCAACATATATATTGCACACTTATTTGTTTAGGTGCTTATCTTTCATATCCCCAATGGAACATAAGCTCTATAAAAGTTGAGAATTTTTCCATTTTGTCCACAGATATATCTTGGTTTCTATAACTGTGCCTGGCTCAGAGCAGGTGTTCAATAATTTATTGATTAATTAATAATTAACATTTTCCTTTAACACTGTCGTATAGTTTGTTTCACAGATTCTTCGTAAAGAAGAACTATGACAATTATTCATCTCTGAGTTTTCCACATCCTTTGTATAAGACATAGTCTTACTTTTCTGTTTTAAGATACTCATGGTGAGGTGGAGTTAAAATAACATTGCTAGATCATAGTGAGTGGACCAGTTTTACAAGATATTTTGAAATTGTCTCTATAGCAGTTTACCAATTTATGCTTGTAAATAAGGATAAGAACCCATTTCTTCATTTCTTAACCAATCCATGGAACTTTTAGATTTTAAGATTTTTACCAATATGAAGAATGTGAAATAATTTTTCCCTGATTATTGGTGGTCATTTAAGTTTCTTCTCACAAACTTGGTTGGCATCCTATCTGATATACATTTACATTTTTCTCAGACTTTCTGTTTTTGCGGCCTCTGCATGTAGCCTTCTGGGCTATACACTGTATAGCCTCTAGGGGGCATTGTTCATACAGACCATAGTGAAAATGGCGCCACTGGGTTGTTGTTGCAACCAGGTGGTTCTGAGCACAGACTATGTTTTACCCACCTCTACAGAAAATTGTGTTTAGACCAGGATTTAAGCCCTAAATAAATGTTGGACTGAAGAGATGGTAGTTTTACTGATATTTCAATAATATTGCTTTGCTTCCAGTATCTCATGAAGAAGTAAAATAGTAAAGTGGCTTTACTAGACATTACTTTTATTATATCCACTTTTTCTGTTTTACTGTTCTTTGAAAGTCACATCATCAGGAAATGTGCTTGTCTATATGATGTACTGTGACATCTAGCTTCTTAATTCTGTAATGTGAGAATTTCAATACTGAGTTCATATAAATTTATTATGCTCAAAGATGTACATTGTGGTAGGCTGATATCCAAAATCAGGAAAAGGACCCTTCCCAAATAACTGTGAACTCAAAATTGTCAAGATAAAAAAGAAAAAAAATTGTGAAGATAAAGGCTTTAATTTAACAAAAATATTAATAATTATTCCTGTGAATTCTTATATTTGTGCAGTATTTTTGATTTACAAAGAACATTTACACTTAGTAATATTTTATCATTTGATTTCCACTAAAGCCCTGTGAGTTAAGTTGAACATATATTATTACTGAGGCTGAGAGATATTAATAAGTTGGTCAAGGCCACAGAGCCAATGAGGCAGGCAAAGTCTGATTTTAATGGGCAACAATATGCCCATGCATGAAACTTCATTTGCTGCTGAATACAACCATGGGAAACCATTCTATCCAATTAGACATAAAAATGCAAGTTGGCTGAGAATTTGTTTCATAACATATCTCTTTTCTCTCTCATAGATATCATTAGTGTTCTATCTCTTGCAGTTCTCACTCTGTCCTGGTGCCCTGCTTCCCAGAATATGTAAACTGACACACTTGGTATTAGGTACATTGAATTATAAAAATAAAAACTAACAGGTAGAGCCGGTAAGGGGCCAAATCATGGTTAACATTCAAGACAGGCTTGTGACTCTAATATACCCAACTTCGTTGAGAATACACTTAAGGAGAGTAATAAAATTAATAAATTGGAAAATGATAAAAGATTCAATAATAGGCACATAGATTTTTTTTCCCACTCTTATTGACCATTTAGCCTAGTGATCGTAGCTACCAACTTAAATGCCCAATGATTGGGGCATATTTTTTAAACTTGATAAATTATATGGAACTGATGTTTGATTATTCTCTTAAAGCTTTCTTCAGTCCAGTTCTCCATGGTCCTTTTTTTTTTTTTTTTTTTCCTCCCTTTACAGCCTACTAGACATCTCTACTTAGATGTGGAACAGGCATCTTAAACTTGACATGTCCAAAGTGGAACTACTGTCTTTCTCTTTCAGACCTGCTCTCCCAGTCCTCCCTCTCTTGGTTTTTGGTAGCCTTCTCCCATCAATTGCTCAGACCACAAATCTTGGAGTCATCCTTGACTTTTTTTAATCTCATACTTCATATCCATTTAATCAGCAAAAGCTGTTGGCTCTAACATAAAGTAATATCCAGATTAAACTAATTCTTACTACCCATGGCTCTCACCAAACCACCTCTTGCCAGGATTATTTTAATAATTTTTATCTGAATTCACTGCTTCTCTCCTTGCCCTCTTATAGTCTATTTTCAACACAACAGATAAACAAACAAACAAACAAAAAAACACACCAAAAAAACCCCAATGATTCAATTACATCATGATTTAGAGCCTGTGTCTCCTCTGCTCAAAACCTAAAAATTTCTGTCCCTTTTATTGAGAGAAAAGATGAAGTCCTTGCAATGCCCCACCATGCCCTATACAGTTTAGATTCCCTTTCCTTTTATGCCTTCATCTCCTATTACTCTGTTCTGGGCTTAATCCATTCTAGCCACACAGGCCTCCTTGGCATGAGCCCCACTCCAGAGGATTCTGATATATCTGCTTAATTTAAAGGAAGTTCAAATCAATCTGACAATAATATTAGTCTCTCACCATCATGCCAATACACAAGAGTACACATAGAGCAGCAAACCTTTGTTTACAAGCCTGTCTCTTCAATATGAAAATTGCCTAGGGAGGGGTTATAATTAAGGCTTTATCAGTTATTGAAATTTTCAGATAACAAGTGACTGTATTTCATCACTTGCTTCCCTAAGAGTGAATTTTGACAATAATTACAAACATAATAATGGATCTCCATCTGCTGTCTTTTACTCTGCTACCTGCTGAGGAAGGCAGCTGCCTGATCTTGCTCTATGCTTTACAGTTGACTATTCTGTCATTTATAGTAGCTCTTCACTGCAATATGTCCTGCTTTTATGGATGAAAAAAATTAAATAACTTCTCCTGGCATTCCCTTCTGTCACCAGTCACAATGATGAAGGAGCTCAGTTGGAGAGAAATAGGGCATGCTAGCAGGTAGAGTCACTCAAACATATGATGGATGGCCCAGAGGCACCATAGCTCTGTCTCAGGAACATAGTGAGTCAGAACCCATCACAAGTCATTTTTACTTCTAAGTATGGCAGTCCCAAAATAATTATTAGAAAAACAAGCCAAGGAGCTATATATTTTTATTAAAAAACTGCTAACAATTTATTGAAAAAGAAGACTGCTTTATACAAATTCCCATTACAAAATCCAAAAAATATCTTTTGGATCTATTTTCAGGTATAGTAGCGGAGTACAAAAATATCAAAATTGAATAAATTCTGGTGGAACAGTTCTGTTGGTCACTTTGGATTATAGATTTGTAGTGTTTAGCAACTAAACACCACATGCATTTATATTCACACATTGTTAGAATCCACGTATATAGCAAAAGCACTTTGAATTATACCTTCTAGAAACATAGACTCTCAGTTTTGGCAGACACACTAAAATTTAGGATATAGTCCTTTGGATAATTTTTCCATATGGTTTCACTATGAATTACCATTCCCAAACTATCCTAACAGTGCTAGCTGCTAACTAATAGCAATACCTCTGATGGCATCCTTGCAAGTTATTATAATTCAAAAACAATCTTTCATACTTTGGTTTTGCCAACACTTACACTTTTGTTTTACCCATTACATTACCCTGCAGACTCGTCCTAGGTCAAGCCTGTATTCCTAAAAGGAGAAAAACTTAGCCAAAAAGAACATCAGGCTGTACTGATTGAGGAAACTGGTTTCCTTAGAATCCTCTTCATTTTGGTAAGCTAAATTTCACTGTAGTGTCTCATTACTTGAGATCGGTTAAGGCAAGAAACCCTTTTTGCAACATTTCTCTCTTTTCAGTCATTTGAAATCTAAAACCTATGCACTTAAATTCCTTAGTTCTTCCCCCTAGCACAGTACTTTTCACCTTGCATACCTCATTTGCATATATTCCATCTCACTGGATTCCCACAAAAGCCCTGCGAGGTAGGCAGGTCAGGAATTACAATCTCCTTTTTACAGATGAAATAATAAATCTAGGCCAGCCAAGTACTTTGCCCAAACTCAGACAAGTAATTGATAGCACCAAGACTCAAATCAGGTCTCCAGACACCAACACCTTTTTCATTACATCATCTTGCTCAAACAAAGTAGCATTTTCCACAGTCTAGAAAACTAAGAGCATTTGTTAAAATGAAACAGAGCACCAACAACATGCTTGACACAGCTGAAAGAAAAGAAATAGACTAAGGGAGAAAGGACGGTGCTGAGCAATGTGTAGGTTTGGTTCCATGACTTCTAACAGCCAAAAGGGGATATAAAATACTACTTAGGCATATCTCATGTTTGAGGAAGGAGTATAATACCTACTAATTAATACTCATACCACCTCCACCATCTAGTTAAGTTTCCTTATCTCAATTTGACAGATGGGATAAGAGGAGAAAGATTAAGTGACTTGTTTACAGCTACAGAGAGAATATTTGTCATCATATGTAGCACTTCATGCAGACAAACAGACCATACCTCTCTGCAGAGAGATAAATGACACGATAATTACATGCTAGAAAACAATAGAGCTGATGAGGGGTTTGGGAAGAAAAGACAGTTTAGGGGGATATTCAACTATAAATAAGTAGCTTAAAATTTTAATCAATAAAATTGTCTTACAACATTTGGAAAACAGCACACAGTTACTCAATAAGACAAATATTTTCATAGCAAACAAGAGTGTTATAGGTCAGAGTACAGAGAGCATGTGGGAAGGTCAAGAGGAATATATTCTCTGGTCACGCAGAAAGATCTGCTCCCAAAGCTCTGAACTGTAACATAATCTTACTGATTTTAGAAGTTAAAGAGTAGGCTTATGAAATATGTTATTAGATTCGAGAGTTAAGCTCACCCTAATAAAAAACAATAAAGGTATGAAGAATGATGACAAATCAAATGCTGTAAGGTTATGATTAAAAAAATAAAATAAGTATATGAAAAGGGCTCATGTGATGAATTGAAAGAATTTATACTTATTTATTGTAGGTTAGGTCTTATATCAAAGACACTAAAAGCTGATGAAGGAGGCTAAGAGATATTTGACCTACTATATATGTATACATATAGAAAGAAGAGACATACCAAATAACCTGCTTATTTAATCAATATACTTAAATATATATTTTTTCAATATATTTTAAGTATGCTAGTGCCAACATAAGAAGAGATTTTACTCTCTAATTTTTATAGAAAAACATGTTTATATACATATCTATATTCAAGGAACTCCCCCTCCCTACACTTGAGATGATTACTCAGTGGGTAGCTGTAATACAAAAGGAAAAGGATTCCCTCCCATATTAAGGAAAGGAGATAAAATAAGACTAAGTCAGTTTTTGCAAAGAAT
>PVKE010044649.1:0-12925 GCA_004027555.1 Craseonycteris thonglongyai | reverse complement strand
GAGTTACCACACGTTTCGCTTCTTTATTGAAGGTTATTGAAGCAGTTTTGTGGATGTTTGCTTCCTCTTTCTTGATGTACCGCACTGTAGATTCATTCACCCCGTAATGGCGTGCCACAGATGCATAACTTCTGCCCTCTTTGATCATATCTAAAAGTTTCACTTTATCGCTGATGGTCATCATCTTCTTCCTCTTGGGCGCCCCGGAGGAAGCTTTCACAGGGACACAGCGCTTAGGCAGCATTATAAGGGCTTAATTAATAAAAAAAGTGATCGCTTAAACAAAACAAGTTATCGCCAACACAACACTAAAATACAGTATGCGAGACAGTCAACATCATGGACAAGACTGGCGAGATACAACAAGAGAAGATGCTAGGTGAGGCTGCGATGATGCGCAGACAATCAACTCACAGGGATAAATCCACTCGGATTCTCATTGGTCGATGTCGCAGTGGAAACCAATCACGCGCCTTTATGAGAGCCCGTGGGATGGACTCTGAGTCAACTCATCTCTTTGTTTGACATGCAGGGATCCTTCTCTCACATGCATCAACATGAAACAATGCTCCTTTCCACAATGTGGCTGCCAACATGGTTGTATTTTTTCATTTTTATTTTTTGATGAATATTTTGGGAAAACCCGCGAAGCACTGAAGCCGCAAAACATGAAGCGCGAAGTGGCAAGGGAGCACTGGATACCAATAACAATCTAACAGAAAGAGAAATTAAGAAAACAATCCCATTTATAATTACATCAAAGAAAAGTACCTAGAAATAAATTTAACCAAAGACATAAAAGACCTGTACTTGTAAAATTATAAGACACTGAAGAGAGAAATCAAGGAAGATACAAATAAATGGAAACACATACCATGCTCATGAATAGGAAGAATTAAAATAGTCAAATGGCCAAAACAATCTATAGATTCAATGCAATTACTATGAAAAATATAAATGACATTCTTCACAGAACCAGAATAATCCTAAAATTTACATGGAACAACAGAAGACCTAGAGTAGCCATAAGCAAGCCTGAGAAAGAATAACAAACTTGAAGGAATCATGTTACCAGATATCAAATTACACTAGATCAGTGTAAAAGTAATTGTGGTTTCCAACAGCAAATTTTAAATTATTATAACTAGGTTCAAACCCATGTCTATTAATCAAAATGGGAACCATTACAATCAACACATTTTTCCAACGAGAAATAAATTTATTTCTGTAGCATAAAAATCTGTGCTTTGGGATTTGACAAACTCTTAGAAAGCATTTCCTGCAGCCTGCTGGTTGTGTAAACAATTTCCATGCAAAAAGTCGTGGAGATGCTTGAAGAAGTGGTAGTCAGTTGAAAAGAGGTCAGTTAAATACGGTGAATGAGAAAAAAATTTTGTAGCCCAATTCATTCAACTTTTGAAGCATTTATTGTGATATGCAGTCAGGCATTTTATGGAGACAAATTGGGCCCTTTCTGTTGACCAGTGCCAGGTGTGGGCATTACAGGTTTCGGTGCATCTCATCGATTTGCTGAACATACTTCTCAGATGAAATGGTTTTGCCAGGATTCAGAAATCTGTAGTGGATCAGACCAGCAACAGATGCAAAACAGTGACCATGACCTTTTTATGTTGCACATTTGGTTTTGACTCCCAGAAGAGGCATGAGTGAGGGCTGGGGAAAAAGAGAGAAACTGAGTCACATGTCCCTGTTTTGGCAGGCTGGCTTCCCAGCTCACAACAGGGTTTACTCCTCAGGCTTGGTCTGCACCAACCCACTCAGCCTTCTGACGGCTCAGCCAGCACACTTGGGCCCAGAGACGCTGACCTAGACATAGATTGCCTCCGGGTTAGACAGATTCTAAAAGCCTGCAGCTGGGAATAAAATGAGTGGTCCCAGAAGAGGTGAAAGCTCAGGATAAGGGAGAGAGGGTGAGCTTCACGTAATGCCGACTGGCAGGCTGGGCCTTGCCCACTGCTGACAGAAACATATGCTATTTTGTCTTAGTTAGTGCCCAGCTCATTCCTCACCACCACCAGTCCCCCAACCCCATGGCCCAGTCTTCTATCAGCTAAGCCAGCACTATGGGGAGCAACCGCAGGACACAAAACAGCCTCAACCACACTGCCCTCACCTCTCAGGCAGAATTTTTAGACACAGAAACTGACTGTTTCCCCTAACCCTCTCTCAAAATTTGTCCCCACTTAACTGAACACAAACTAGTACCTGCTATACAGTGAGATGAAAAAGGCAAGCTGCAATTATTCTGCAACGCAAACTCTTTCCTGACACTGACATCAGAGACATACCATGCCACCACCCAGCTCAATTTCCCAAAGAGGAAGTGCATCGAAACCAAGACACTTGCGTCAAAGAAGCGAAGCCCATCTTCTAGGAAAGCTGCCAGAGGAAAAACATATTGATGCCTAGGGTGGGGAAAAAAACAAACAAACATCAAATGCAATGAATACCTCAGAGTTTAAAGTTGCTCCCAAAGAAAATGAAAAAATTCTCCAGAAAAGAAACTTACAAATTTAGAAGCACATAAGTGAAACAGAATTCAGGACTGTAGTTCTCAAGACACTCAGAGAGCTCAAAAAAAATTGACAAAGTATCCAGATTCAGTTAAATGATATCTACAAGAAAATATGTGAACAAAGTGAATACTTTAACAAAAAAATTTTATTAACTTCAGAAAAAAAACAAAAGGAACTTCTAGAAATGAAAGACACAATAACAGAACTGAGAAGAGGACCAACCAGCAAACAGGGCCTACCAAATTGAGGAAAGAGTTAGCAATATCAAAGACAAAAACATGGAAATTTCACAGAAAGAAGAGAAGGATCTGAGAGTCAAAAAAACTAAAAGATCTCTACAAGAACTGACTCCATCAGAAAGACAAACAGAATAACAAGTGTACCAGAAGGAATTGAGCTGGAGTCTTTATAGAGCATAATAAAACAGATAGTAGATGAGACCTTTCCAAACCTATGGAAAGAACTGTAACCCCAAATTCAGGAAGAAAGCAGAACCCCTAGTTACCTAGCCTCTAACAGATCTATTCCAAGGCACATTATTCTGAAGATGTCAATAATCAAATACAAAGAAATAATCTTCAAGGCAGCAAGGGAAAAAAATATATACAACCTGTAAAGGAAAATATATCAGGCTGTCATCAGACTTCTCAGCAGAAACTCTACAAGCCAGGAGGAAGTGAAACCAAACTTTCAAAATTTTAAAAGGCAGAAACTACTAGCCAAGAATAAAGTATACAGTAAAATTAACCTTTAGATATGAGGAAGGCATAAAGACCTTTTCAGACATACAGAAGCTGAGGGAATTCTCCAGTACAAGGCAGGCATTTCAAGAAATACTGAAGGAGGTTATTCGACCTGAATAAATAAATCAAAATATATGGGGAAAAGTTAGGACAAAAATAAAATAAATTGGAAGAAGAGATGGCTACAGGAAATCTTCATATCTCAATCATCACCCAAGATGCAAATAGATGGAACTCACCAATAAAGAGGCACAGAGTAACAGATTGGATTAAAAAGTAAACCTAATGATATGCTCCCTATAAGAGACACACCTCAGCCACAAGGACAAACACTGGCTCAAAGTGAAAGGGTAGCAAACAATACTCCAAGCAACTGGCATCCAGAGAAAAGCAGGAGCGGCCATACTGATTTTTGATGAAACAGACATCAGGATAAAAAATGTAATAAAGAGATAAAAAAGAACATTTCAAAATGATAAAAGGGACAATACATCAAAAAAACATGACACTCATTAATATATATGCCCTTAATCAGAAAGCACTAAAATTTAAAAAGTAAATACTAACAGATCTAATAGGAGAAACTGACAAAAACATACTTATAGTATAATATATCTATTTGGGCAAGACAAGCAAAAGTAAAATTAAACAAATGGAACTATATCAGACTAAAAAGTGTTTTTATAGCAAAAGAAACCATCAACAAAATGAAAAGACATCCTACAGGATGGTAGAAAATATCATCAATGAGGCATCCAATAAAGGATTAATATCCAAAATTTATAAGAAACTAATACAACTCAACACCCAAAAACAAAGAATCCGATTAAAAAATGGGTAGAAGACCTGAACAGACATTTCTCCAAAGAGGACATACAGATAGCCAATAGACATCTTTTTCAACATCACTAATCATCAGAGAAATACAAATCAAAACTACAATGAGATATTATACCACTCCAGTCACAATGACTATCATCAATAAATTGACCAGCTACAAGTGTTGGCAAGGATGTGGTGAAAAAGAATCTCTGTTACACTGTTGATAGAATTGCAAATTGGTGAAGCCACTTTGGTGAAAAATTGGTGAAAAACAGTATGGAGGTTCCTCAAAAAATTAAAAATGGAACCTCATGATCCAGCAATTCTACTCCTGGGCATTTATCCAATGAATTCCAAAACACTAATTCAGAAACACTTATATACCCCTATGTTCATTGCAGCCAAGATATGGAAACAATATAAATGCCCATCAATAAATAACTGGATAAAGAAGTTGTGGTACATTTACACAACGGAGTATTACATGGCCATAAAAAAGAGTAAAATCGTACCTTTTACAACAACATGGAAGGAACTAGAAGATATGCTAAGCAAAATATGTCAGGCTGAGAAACACAAATACCATATGATCTCACTTATATGTAGAATCTAAAAAACAATAAATAAACAATCAAAACAGAAAAAAATCAAGGACACAGATAATAGTTTGGTGGCTGCTGAGGCTTGGGGGAGAAGTATAGAGGAGAAGGAAGAAGTGTTGGGGAGAGGGAAGAAGTGTGGGGGAGAAGGAAGAAGTGTGGGGGAGAGGGAAGAAGTGTGGGGGGGGGGATTCAAGTACCGATGTATGGTAATAGAAAAAAACAACTGCCTTGGTGTGAACTCATGATGCAAAACATAGACGATGTGATGTAGAATTGTACACTTGGAACCTATGTAATTTTACTAACCAATGTCTCCCCAATAAATTTGATTTTTAAAAAATGAACAACAAAGTCCCTCCCAGAGAGAAAGATCAGAATCTATTTGGGTAACCTCCTGGAAAGAGAATCTTCACAATGCCTAACCTGTAGGATGTTAACTTTAGTATGGTCCAGTGATTGCACTTTGTCTTCTTTTCTTCCTTTTTCTGATTGGAAAATGTTACTTTTACTACTCTGAAGTATAGGAGGAGAGGTAACATTTTTCTTTTGCTCATGGGTTACTAAATCAAACGGAATCAAATCCACATCAGTGACTAGGTACAACCTGAAGTTGTTCCTTGGAGAGAGAATGTGTGTGCTCTATGTGGTAAAGGAAGAATGAAATGGATATTTGGTGACTAAAAGAATAGACTGTGGCAGAGATGATTTTATGTGTTTACTCGACCCATTTCATTTTCCTGCACATTTAAATTACATTGCCCATTTATCCTGCAGTCAGGTGGGACTGTGTGATTGAATCCTAGTCAACATAAAAATGTGACCTGACTCCTAAAATGTACTGAATGATATCATATGCTCCCAGGAAATAAGAACTCTTACTACAAGATATACTCTACCTCCTCTTAACCAATGAGCATTGAACACATACCATCTGAAAACTGTTCTTAGCCAATGTGTGTATTGTCTGTCCCAAGTTGAGTGTTCTTCAGTCTATTGTTTACTTCACTGAAGACTCTCTATGAACTGTTTATTTTGTATTCCACTGAACTATTTTGAATAATAATAAGTGATAAAAGGACTGGACCTGCTAGAATAAAACAGCAGAAATATATTTTTTAAATAGTTACAAATTGCATAGAAGCTCGAGAGTCTTTAATGAAATGGTTAAGAAACAGAGGTTCAAGACTACTAGGCAATCAAAAGTAGGTGAAAGTCCTCTAACATTAGTAAGGGTAACAAGAATCACTTTAGCCTAGCCCAATGCACCAATAATTCTATTAACAGAATCCAGGAGAAATTAAGCATGTTATGACTGCAAGGGATGTGAAGAAACTAAAACAGAAATTCTTAATGTACACTGCAAAGAAGGCATTTTCACAGGAATCTTGCTATAAAGGTCTTTTATTGTCCTCACCCAGTTAGTACTTGCATCTTCAGGAGCACCCAGGACAGGTGTGGGCCCAGTGAGCCCTGATGGCACTCAGGTCCAGTTAGTGCAATGCCTGGCAGAACCAATGGCCTGCAGAAACACAACATGCTATCAACCCATAAATCACACGTGGGACAGGAGTTGTCCAGCCTGCATGCCTACTCAGACAGTTAGGAAAAAAAAAAAAAAGAGGTGTGAGAGACTAAAGGAAAGAAGGCATTATAAGTACCAGAAATTTATAACACTTTAATCAGCACATATTGGAGACCTGAATTTTCACCTTGACTCTATTCACAAAGTACTTATACCTCACCATCTATTAGACTTAAAGAGATCAGAAGAGTGTCCTTTGGCTATTCCCCTGAATTAGAAAGAAAACTAGGGAAGAGCAAAGTTCTTTTGGAAGGTAATCAAAACAAGTTTAAGAGGAAAAATCTATTTCAGCATGCCTCTCTCTATAGACCCAACGTGCCTGCTGCTACACTGATAAGAGCACAAAACCAGAAACTGCCATTCCCTAGTGGGCTAATGAGGTTCACTTACTAGGATTGATATGACTTCAAGATTCAGAGATTTCTGAAGGACTTCTCATCAGTTTAGAGAACTGCCTTTCTTATAACTGCAAAACCACCACTTATACCTTGAAGACCAGCTGCCAAGTGCACATTGACTCCCAGTGTGTACCAGTGCCTCTTCTGGTGAACCCGTTAGTGCTTCCATTGAACTCAACCCACAGCTGTCCTCCTCCAGTTCCCACCCCCACTTCTTCATCAGCCTCTAAGTGCCAATGAGCAACTATCATTGGCAAAGCTCTAAAGTGGATATGGTGAAAATAAATGAAAAAGCTCGGTACCCGACTCCTGCCCGCTCTCAGGAAACGTACAGTTTTGTCTGGAAGTACCAACACACCTGAGCCACTACTTTCACAAGGAACAATTAATTACACACATGGCACAGCAACACAAGGAGGGGCAAGCAGGGGTTGGTACATTTCTGGCTGGGCCTGCCTAGCAACAGTTCTTTCCTTCTAGATCTGCTCATGACCTTTAGCTTCACTCAGAACAACACAAACAAACAAAACCCTGTCCTTTTTGTTTCCTCTCTCAAGGTCTTCCTCACACAAATCCTCTTTGTCCTACATGCAAAAAATATCTTCCACTCATGCAAGCAAATTTTTCTCTTTGCAGAAAATTGTTCTTTTTTTTTTTAATATATTTTATTTATTTTTGACAGAGAGAGAGAGAGAGACAGAGACAGAGACAGAGACAGAGGCAGACAGAGAGAGAACTGAACTGGGGGAGCTCCCAGTTCAGCATATGGTTCCACACGGGCCGGGGCAGGGATTCGATCCCCCGGTCCCCGGCGCTGCAAAGTGAGTGCTTTACCCACTGAGCCACCCCGGCTTCCCCGGAAAATTATTCTTTAGCCACTTAAAACTATAGAAAACTACTCAAATGGCCTCACTGGGAAACTATTTCTAAGCTTTGTAACATTCACGCACTCTAATTTGAAAGCTCACTCTTCTTTGTGTCTCTGTCTACTTGTTCTACTAACTCAGACTATTCATCCAGTGAGCAGAGAAAATAACTACTTATAGTTTCCACCAAAACTTTAACATGTTATTAATGCTTAGGAAATAAGAAAAATAAAAATGCTCTTACATTCCCTCCACACACCCTTTTTTTTTTTTTTTTTGCCTCAGGATTCAAATGCAAAAAGAGATTGTCAAAGTATAGCATGAAAGCGTTTGGGCCATTAAACATATCTTAGGTTTTTCTGTCCTCCTATACAGAAGTTCAACCTTTTAAATCTAGTAAAATGATTTAAAATGAACACAAAAGGTCTAACTTATGGGAAGCTATGGAATTTTAAAGCAAGGACAAATTCCCTGGTTTTCCTTAACTGGGGAAGTTGAATGAATAAAACCATATGTGTTTATAAAGCAATGTCCACAGAAATTAGAAAGTTCTTAATTTCAAGGATGGATGTTTTCTATTTTAGGTAATTATTTTGAGTCTCCATTTACTTCTAATATTCAATTGTCTATTGATAAACAAATATTCTAACATTTTGCATAGATGCTGATTTTCAAATTTTCTTTGTAGAACAAGGTTTATTTGCCTACAACAAAATATTGCTACAACAGAATGAATATGAAAAGCAATATAATTTTGGATATGTGTGGCACACTTCACAGCTTCCAAAGTTATTTTCACAAATACTATTTCAATAGGTCTCAGTCACCACAAAACCCTGAGGAATACTATCAGTTTATTGTGATTCCTGATGTAATGCACATTACTATTATAATTATGTTCATTGTGCACAGAGGGATCTGAGGCTCAGAGAAGTTTAGTGAGTGACAGACAGTGACAACTGGCATTTGTCAAACTCGTCAGACAAAAAGAAAATTGCCGGCCAAGATCTCCAATGTAAAATTACTTACAAGTGATTACACTTGAAAACTCATGTTTCCATAGTGTGTGTTCCCTTAAAAAGCAAACACAGGACGTGAATGCTGGGCAGCATTCAGTTTTTGGAATCCCCCAACTTCCACTTTTCTCCATGCACAGCACCTGTTCCCTTCTCAGACACTGGCCAATCTCCTCTCATCTTTTCTTCCCAATAGAGGATCAAAAAGCAGCCATGTGTTATCCCTTCCTAAAGAGCCAAAGCCACTGAACTGTGTCCTTTAAGAGTATCTGAGGAATTTCTATACAGCCTTCCATAGTGGTTGTACCAGTTTTCAATCCTTTTTCTCCACAGCCTCTCCAGCACTTGTTATCCCTTGTCTTGTTGATTATAGCCATTCTACCATAATGCAATGCATGGGTGATGTGATATGGATTTGTACATCTGGAAACTATCTAATTGTTGCCAATCAATGTCACCCCAAAAAACTTAACAACAACAAAAAAAAGAGTATCTGAGCTTTAAAATATGTTATAACTCTGAAGGGGAAGTCTTTAAATTGAGAAACACATTGAGGGCAGTGGCCATCATGTGGAAGGAATGTGGTACTGAATTACTGATGCTGCCGTGTTTCCCTACAGAGAGGAACAAAGGGCCTCTGAGCTTATTTTCAGGTACATGGAAGAAAAGAGAAACTGGCACTAATGTTTCCCACCCTGTGTCCCTGACAGGAAATCCAAGGCTGAGCAGTGACATTTAACAAGCATAGAAAGCCTGCTAAGGTACAAAGGAAAAAAAAAAGAAGAATTTGGGAAATGACCAGGACCTGAAAATGATGTCCCTAGCCGTCACTCCCAACCACATATACCCATTTCTCCTGTCCTGAGCTCAAACCATAAAAGTTCAAGCCCTGTGCCTCTTAAAATCTGTCCCAAGTCCAGAAGAGGGTACCCTCAAGTCCTACAACCACAACCTGTGCTACTCTTTCTTCCATTTGAAAACACTGAGCAGGAAAAGTTGTCCTTACCTCGTAATGAGCCACGCGCTGAGATTGAGATATCAGTTGTGCACTGCACACCTTGCAGTAACTGTCTGTAAATAAATCCTGATCAATGTCGGAGGACTTCATCAGGCTAAAAGAGAATCAACAGAAAAGAAAAATGAGTCCACTACTTTGATGTTTATGCAAGTCATTAACTGTGAAAAAGTCAAGAGCACAGTAACATCCAATGATGGGAGCAGTGAGAAGCTCTCCTTAAACCTTTGATGTTACCATATCGATTAACCATAGTATAGTTTATAATTTTCTCATAAATGCATAATAAGGTTGTTGGTACTGTAAAATAGAAACCTAGCTTTAGTTTACTCTGCTTGACAAATCAGACTTATATATAATGCATCACAAAGGATTTATGAGAGGATGTTTTCACATTTGATTTTACATTAACAAAATATTGTAAGCATTCAATATACCCAACAATAGGAAATAGGTTAAATGAATTTTGATACATCCAGTTACTAGAATACTATGTGACTCCAAAATCAAAATTCAAATCAAATCCCTCCTTAAAAGAATACTGAAATAAGAAAAAAATGTACCCTTATTAACAAAAGATGTTTACAAATCAGTTGGGTAGTGTTATGACAAATTTATTTTAAAATATTTGTAGGTACATAGGAAACAGTCCAGGAAGTTTTAACATTTTAATAGCAGTTATCTTTGGAATATTATAGGTAATTGCCTATGTAATTTCTTTATTTTTAAATTTTCTTCAATGAATGTGTATTACATTTATAGTAATACAAGTTAGCATCGTCAAGAACTATACAAACAATATAAAATCTAAGTTTGATTTTAGCAGCTATACTTAGAAAAATAAAAAATTAAATCAGACTGAACTATAATTTTCATTGCAAGCTTATACCTTATAAAGTATGGAGACTTCGCCATTACTGGTAACTCTTTTACATTTTAGGGTTAGTGAAATTCATACGGCCACTTCTATCACTCCACACTACAGCTGAGCCCACAAAAGTAAATAACCATATCCTCAAAATCCAAACCCCAAATCAAAATGCAGCCAAGGATCTCAAGTTTGTAAAAATGATCTGTCACGAAGGTCTCTTGCTAAAGTATAATGTTACCATCCTGGAAACACACACCAGTGCATCAAAATGTTTTTCTCCAATCCACAAACTTCACTTCATTTTACCTCCTGCCTGTCAGGCAAAAATGTAAGGACTGTGTCAGACCACATGTAGTATGGAAACACAAGAGAATTCTGGACATCAGAAGTGTGGTGGGCACCTTGGAGTCCATCTTACCCACCCCATCTCGTTTTCCATATAAGACTGTCCAAAGTCACATTGTTGATTATTGCCATGGCCACAAAGACTGCTTAGCATGCATTATTCCTATTTCGACACTCAAGATTCAACACCATATTAGTGTTGGATTAATCCCAAAGCCCTAAAGGTCTCAGTTAAACTGCTACAAAAATTGAGAAAATAGTATTTTTCATGCCTCCTTAGAGAATTGTAAGGAATATCAAAAGAAGTAATGTAGGAGACAGTACTATGTAAACTGTAAAAATTTTAATTTGAAAACGATCATTATCACACTTTTAATGATATACTGATATTAGTGAAATGTTGGCCAAGTGTTAATTAATACAATTAAATGAAAGATTGTAGTCCATTTTGAGTGATTTTTAAACCATCTAAATTAGGGGTGTCCAACCTTTTGGCTTCCCTAGGGCCACACTGCAAGAAGAACTATTTTTGGTCACACATAAACTACATTTACACTAACAATAGCTGATGAGCCAAAAAAGAAAAAAGAGATAGAAAGAAAATTGGAAAAGAAAGTGACGAAATGTCTTAAGAAAATTTACAAATTTGTGTTGGGCAGCATTAAAAGCCATCCTGGGCCACATGCAGCCCATGGGCCGCAGGTTTTACAAGCTCAATGTAAATAACTGAGCCACGCACGTAAATCACCTGCTGAAATAAAGGACACCTGCCCTAGCAACTCCAGACTCTTTCTTTCTACCCTGGTCATAGCTGTCATGGCCCATTAAGGCATTTGTATTAAGCAATTTAAAAGGATTCATAGTTTCTGCTCCTCAGAGACAACAGTATATCTGATTTTTCAACACACCAAGTACCAATAGTAATACCAGATAATAAGGCCCACTAACACTCACAGGTGAAGTGGACATGTTTTTCTGGAAGGATCACTCCTAGCAGACAGCCCAGGTAACCTAGAATCCTACATCTGAAGTGCCTGGAGCCTCGTTACCTCACATGACAACCTGTTCCAGATTCTGGCAACTTGTTCGGTACTTTTTCGGTTTAATTGAAATCTGTCCCCCTCTAGATTTTACTCATTGACTTTGTCTTTGGGTACAACACTAAACAATTTTATTCTCCTTTTTCATGAGCTATCTTCTTTTGAAAATAGCTGTCTCCCACTCCCACTCCCACTCCCTGTCCTGCCTTACTATCTAGGTCTGTGTCTACCTTTTTATGACCCATCTTCAAAGGCAGTGTCCAGGACAGAATAAAACATGAAAAATATGATCTAAATGAAGCAAAGTATCACAAATTCACATGACCATCCCAATTGTCCATTGTAATTTGTAATGGTCTCTATTCACATCTCAGAATGCAAGTGAAGAAGAGTTGTTTTTTTTTGTTTGTTTGTTTGTTTTAATATTATTATAAGAAGAGGTGTTTTGATGATGGAAAAATGTAGTACAACATTCTAAAATGTCATAAGGGGAAAAAAAACTAATTGGGTGTATTTTTGAAGCTAAGCTCCTATAAGTGTTGTGTGTAAATATTATTATCAAGTTTCTATTAATTGTAGTAAAGAAGTACACAAAAATAGATTCATGGCTGACCTAGTTAATAAGACTCTACAAATTCACTGCACATTTCTACCTCATTACACAATTGACTGCAGAAAACAAGTCTGCAGAAAGAGACTCAAGATACATGTTGGACCAAGTGGGGCCCATAGGTATCTGATTCTCAGTAAAGCAGCTGTCCAGCAGAAGTAGCTTTAAAGACAGAATATAAAATTTGTATACTAAAATATATATATACTCAAAGGAAGAAGAGATTATCAGGCTTTTCTTTTACCCTGATATATATAAGCATACACATATCAATATATTTATATATGCATATAAGAATATTGAGTTGAACAAGCCCAAATGTAGTAAAGTGACAATAAAGACCTCTGAATTTATAAGGCCCAAATGGATTTCACAAATAAGAGAAATTCCAGTGGAAGGCAATTAGTGTCCTGGTTTATACATGAGGGCTTTTCTCCAAGAAAAGAGAACTCTCTGTGTAGGTCACTTTAAACAACTA
>PVKE010044648.1:0-12925 GCA_004027555.1 Craseonycteris thonglongyai | reverse complement strand
GATAATGATAATAACGAGTCCTTATACTGTCTTAACACTTCATGCTTTTCAGAGCACCTTCACATACATTATCTCATTAGATTTTCAAAACAACTATATAAAAGTGGGTAATGCAAGGAGAATTATCCCACTAAATAGACAAGGACACCGGGGTAGGAAGAGTTAAATTATTTATCCAAAGTCATCTGACTAATTAATGACAGAATCTGCACTACACCCCATGTCTTTGAATTGGGAGTCCAGTTCTCTTTCTATTTGAGTGTGTTCTGTATCATGATTATTTTGACAGGTGTGCCTGCTTTAAGATAATTCACTATACATATGAAACAGATAAATTAGGGAGTGATGCTTTACTTTGCCAGAAGATTCATGTGGTCTACCCAAGAATTCACTACAGGGCTCTTTTAATTTTCTCCGCAGGGCAGCAACTCCTACAGTGATAAGGGACATATTTGTTGGCAGACAATTAGAAACACATTAATTGTTTACAAACCAGTGGAATCACTGAGAAAACTGACGGGATTGCTGGTACTTAAAGCTACAGTGGCATTGTAGACTTCTTAGAGCAACTTGACAAAACACTTTGCTTCAGTGGTTGTTTACTCCACTCTGGCACTTGGCTTTAATACATTCCACAGGGTGACTATTAAGGAGTTACAGAAAAAGTGAAGCCAAACTCTAGCTTTCAGAGCCCCCAATACAAAACACAACAAAATAACCACGTGGACTAATCCAAGGTTCCCTTCAGGTCCTCAAGTTGCAAAGTCAGCTCAACTGAGTTGATTTATTTGGCTATGTGGGTAGGCATCATAAAATCTTATATGTCTAATAATTTATTTGTAAAAAATAATTACATTCACTCCAAACTAATCGGCATGCTTGCAGAGAATTAGGTTTAAACTGTCTATGTAGTGTTCAGACAAGAGACCAAGTCAGTTAAAAAAAAAAAAAAAAGAAGCCAGGCAGCCCACTTGTTTGGACTCATGTAGACAAAGCAACTAAACTGATTGAATTTTTTCACTTGTCAACCTGTTGATTTGCAAGACAAGTGGTCTCGTGGGGCTGGAATCTGGGCCCGCAGCCAGGGACTAAGAATTTGAACTCCAGCTCTACCTTAGGCTACAAGATCTCACACAATTTACTTAATTTTGTTTTGTTTCTTTAATATGTTTTTGTGTCTATAAAATGGAGCTTAGTGATTCTTGGTTCTGGTATTATTAGGAGATATACTATGGCATATGAGAAAGGGTGTTGTGTTCTTTGGAACTATTGAAAAGTGATGTTTTTGAATGTGCCTTTGATGTAGAAACACCATTTATTTATTTATTTTTTGGTCTTAGGTACTATCCCCATGCAGCACACTCTCCCCTTCCTTCTGATGTCTCTTTAATAGCATTTTAATTATTTTTCTTTTGGTCTTTGTAACTCCGCAAGTTGTGAGGACCAGGGTTGCTATCACTCTTTGCTGCGGATACTGTGATAAAGATCCATGTGTGCTTGCGCTCTCGATTACCCTGTGTATTTTTTAACTGCTATCATAGGGCAAATTTACCATGGGTTTGCAAAACATTCAGCCCCTTTGTGACCCTCTGATATTATACTTGTTTTGGGAGTTATATAAATAAAATCCAGTTGCTTAAAGGACCCAACAGAATTCTACTGACTTTGGAGGCTGTGACATTTATCAATCCCTATTTTGACATTAAGGTAAGGAGCTTTCCTTTCTCTTGCTTCACTGTCCAATATAGTACCCACAAGCCACAAGTGACATGTGGCCAGTCTGAACTGAGATGTGCTATATGCGTGAGAGTAAAATACACACTGGATTTAGAGGATTTAGTATAAAAACATATAAAACATCTCATTACATTAAAATATATAACAATTACATGTTAAAATGATAATACTTTGGATATATTGGGTTAAATAGTCTATTATTAAAATTAATCTCACCTCTTACTTTTTATGTTTTTAATGTGCCTACTACAAAAATTTAAATTATGTATGTTGCTCATGTTACATTTCTTCTGGATGGTGCTGTCTTAGAAGAATTTTGTGGAAGTGATGCAGTGCCCTTTGAGCAACAGTGTAGCTTTGACTTTATCTATCTCTTTTTTGTACGTTTGGACTCAACATTGATTGCTAGTTCATCAAGAGCAGTGGTACATCTTTTTTTTTTAATGTTAGCCTATAACACCTGACATGCTGCTAATAGTATAATAGGTGCTCATAAAAGTTTGGTGAATGAATCAACTAGTGACAGACAGTTAGGTTTCACCAGTGGTTCTGCTTTGATTGTGATTATGTTGTAATTTGTGATCTTCATTGAGTGTCTGTCCTCTACTATGTCCTGGCTCTGTGCTAGAGATGACATGTAGTCCTTGGCTTCAAGGAGATTATAGTCAACTTAGAGAGAAAAATCATATAACACAAGAAAATCAGTAGGCATCATGTTGCACAAAAGATACTAGAAATACTATGGGACTTCAAAGGAGACAGATCAGTGGGGAAAGGCTTTTCAGAGACCCAGTACCTCTGTGTCTTAAAGAAGGAAGAATAGGATTTGTCTAGGTCACAGGTCACAAACTGGTAACATCTTTTGTTCAAACTTTATGGTTGCAAAAAAATAGTAGCCAGAATTTTGAGGTTGTGAGATTACATATGAAAATCTGGTTGTTCCTTAAAAGTTGAAGATCTATTAGCCTTAGGTATCATTGTGATAATTCACTAGAACTTAGTAGTAGGTGCCCTTTTTGGAACAGGCATACTCTTCACTGTTTGACACAGCTCCCATCACTCTCCATTGTCTTACACTCAGCCTAGTTCATCAATTTATATTACCTGCCTGGCCTCTATAGGCATCCTAGGCAGAGAAAACAGCATAAACAAAAAAGCTTAGAAAAGAGAACGTATGGGTGTTTTGCCGAATATGGCTAGTAATGGGAAAGTGTGCCTCTCTGTGCCCAGTCTATGTGACCAAAATAAAGACATTAGTCTTTGCAAATTCTAGTATGATAGTGGCAGGATGTAAGGAGAAGGTGCCAACTTATCATATTGTCCCCCATGTGCTGTTTACTTTTGTTGCACTAGTGTACAAAATCTGAGAATTATCTCTGTGACCAAACTGGTCCTTTGCCTAAATGTGATACTGAAAGGTATACTTTAACTAGTTGGTTGGGTGGGGATGCAATTACATAGTAATAGCGTACACAGTTGGAATCAAATAAAATGTTCAGCTGTTTGGTTTACTTCTCAATCACAACCTTCTTACTTGTTTAAATCATCTGATCCTTTTGTAAGGTTGATATCATGTTACTAAAATGTATTGCTGACCACCAAATTTACCACTCTGCCTAGAAGCTATGTTCTCCCTTCATGCCACAGAAACTTACTGAAGTTGGTCTCTAGTTTTGAAGCCACCAGAGCACCCTGGGATTCATGGTGGTGGAATTTGTCTGGATTTGCCACAATCAATATGCCTTGTATGAAATCCCCCACCTCTGTTAGAAAGGGCAGATACTGATATCTACAGATGGATCATCTGTGCAAATATATACATGTTTTATCTAGAGATGGATGATCAGTAGTAAAAGCAGATGGCTAGAAGTTATTGTCCAAATGTAGCAACATAGAGTAAAGTTTTGGTCAAAAGCAATAAACCTATTTTTTAAAAAACATATTTCTTCAGTGATATTCATGACAAAATTATATCAATTGCCTAGAAGTTTTGGCTCTGAAGAATCAAAACAACAAACACAGCTCAAGGGATGCCGGGATAGCTTAACAAGTTGAGCGCTTGCCTTGCAACTGTGAGATCTGGGGAACAAGTCCTGGCCCCAGCCTGTGAAAACCCATAGGCTGAACTGGGGTGCACCTCCCATGTGGAAGGCTCCCGGTTCGGTACTGGCCCCACATCTACCTGTGTGGAATTAAATTATGTCAAAACTAATGGTGTGCAACTATGGAAACTGCTCTGGGCCCTCCCCCTTCTCTCTTTCTAACAATAAAATAAATCTTTAAAAATGTAAACAGCTCAGTTTTTTACTGAATTAGCATTTTCTTTGTATAGACCTTTCAATAGTCCAGTAATGTCTGTAAAATGTCCAACTATGCCTTCTCTCTTTCCTGCTGAGACACAAAATGTATTTGAGTTTCACACTGGTTCTCACATAAATACGGTACCATAAACAGCGGAGTAGTGCTACCTTCAGATGAATAAAGTACCTAGGGTTTTTAAAATATTGTTTATGACAGAATGCAACACATAGACGATACATTGTAGAATTGTATACACCTGGAACCTGTGTAATTTTTACCAACTAACGTCACTCCAATAAATTTAACAATTAAAAAATCTTTTTTATGATGGTAGATCTTTTCTTTCACTTGTACTTACATTTTAACATAATGAGAGAGAAAGAAAAAAAAAAACACAACCACTGCAGAAAAATGAATATCAACAAAGATTGATAGGGAAAGCCGGGACGGCTCAGCGGGTTGAGCGCTCGCTTTGAGGCCACGAGGACCGAGGATCGAATCCCGGCTCCGGCCCAGGCGGACCCACATGCTGAACTGGGGAGTTCCCACAGTTCGGTTCTCTAGCTGTCTCTGTCTCTGTCTCTCTCTCTATCTGTCAAAAGTAAAAATAGAAATAAATATGCACTGAAGATAAAATAATTACTCTCTATAAATATAAAAAGATATAAAAAAACAAAAAAAACAACAACAAAAAAAACAACAAAAAAAACCACACAAAGATTGATAGCCTTATAGGGAATGTTCTTTTTATTTTTTACTATTCTGGTCTATTGATTGAAAAGGATGGCATTACCCTAGAAGAATAAAGCTCTTGGTCTCCAGATTTCTTTTAGTATTTGGCTTGTATAAGGGGTTCTGATAGGAAGAGCTAGGGGAGCATACATTTTCCTTAATTGCTGTGTAGTCACAAACTTGCAGCTGGCTGTGTCTAATCAGTGAAGAAGCCAAGCCAAGAATTCCATCCAAATGGAATGTCTGCAAGCATAAACTCTTGGTGAATGTAAAATTAATTCAGTCTAGAAAAATTGGCAGGGCAGGAGAAGTCAGGTCAGGAAAGGAAGTTTTTAGAAGTAAAGCTGAAGCCCAAATGTGTGTGGATTTTGGCAGAGTCTCTTGCTTTCCCATTTGCCTTTCATGGAAAGGTCTATATCTCAACATACAAATCTAGGCACTCCTGCTGAGATACGAAAATAAAGAATGAAATGGAACTAGATTCCTCTCTGGTTTTGCTCTGTTGAAGAGAGTTCAGGTTGATGTAAGGGTTATGTGAAGACTCAAGTTTTACATCTTGTCTGAATCTTGAGCTGTTGTGATTTCAACACATTAGGGTCTGGTTATAGTTTACTATTGCCTTAGAACTTTGTGATAGTCTTGTCTCGTAGAATGAACTTATCTCAGGACTAAATTAACCAGTGATCTCCAGTTTATCAAAGACCATAAAAGAGCAGAGTGTCTGAAAGTACTTAAGATTAATTTTCATTGGCAAACAAGAGTGAAACAAAGTATGATGTGGTAGAAGGAACACAAGAACAGGAAATAATATCATTGGCATTTTTTCCCAGTCTCTACATCTCTCTCTAGGTCTCTGCTTCCCCGTTGTGAAAGAAGGGTATTAGAGTTGAGAGGTGGAGACTGGCTTAGATAATTTCAAATATAACTACTAGCTTGAATTGCTTAATTCTAAAAAATGCATATTTGGAGACATGAAGAAAAAACATGAAGACCCTGTTGGTTTATTATTTTTTCATGTGAAATAGGTCTTGTAGGTTCAATTGAAATTAAAGATGTTTGATTTTAAAGGTTAACACAGACTGTAGATAACTATTTTGTCATTCAACTGTTCATTTCTTAGCCCTCTCTTGTCAGACTTACGTGTACAAGTTAACAAATCAAGGAATAGGGAATTTGACTATTTAAGCATTAGACTCATAAATCATGGGCAGATGATCTACTCACTTTCTACCAGCTTACTGCTTTCTGGATAACTTCTGTCTTTAATCTTGTTTGCACAAAGGATGCCATTCAAGATGGTATAACAAAAGGAGCCAGACTTAAAAGTCAGAGTGGGATTCTGTTTACTTCTGCAATTGATTTTTTTTTTCAAAATGTTAGATTTTTATCTTTTCTCCATTTCTGTCCATAAAATGAGGGTCCCAGAATAAATTATGACTAGTGTTTTTTTCTCCTTTTTTAGAATCTATGATTCTAATCTTCTCCAGGAGATAGAAGTTCCTACAAATCTTCACTTTTCTTTTGCGATATATAGCATTGAAGGACAGTACTAACTCTGACCTAAAAAAAAAAAAAAGTGCTAAGGGATGGAGAAAATTGATCAATCTCATGTTTACAGAGTTCAACTTGTATAGTTACTTTCTTAAGGGTAAATAAGAAAAACAAATCAAAATAGATACACATGGTAGCTGTACCATAGCTCAATGCTCTGTCCTAAACCATGAAAATTTTGTTTGTAACCTTTGTTTCCTAATCATTTCACAGAGAGGAAGTCGAACCAGTGTAAGCTTCCAGATCACTTCAGAGGTCCAAAGTGGGAGGTCTCTGAGGCTCTCCTTTTCTTCAGGGTGTCTAACTCCAGTTATCTATGAAAACTCCAATATAGTAATTTACGAGGTATGGTATTCAACAGCTATCTAATCTGTTGCATTCTTGGGTTCTAAAATAAGACAGTGACTTCAGGCTTAGTTTTGGGGTAAAAATATTGAGACTTTTGGTAAGTATTTTCAGCTTTTTTGTTTTTGTTCTTAATCTATTTTTGGATTTGTATGGTCGACATTTTTGATGATGATTTTCCTCAGCAACTAATCTACTTATAACTTCATTGATTTTTCAACTCCGTATATATATTATGCATGTAAAAAAAAGTCTGTGAGAGCCAAACACCTAACCATGTCATTCGTTCCAGAAGATATACATATAATAATAGAAGAAATGACTTCTGGGTCAACTGTTTATGATAGGATTCTAGAGACATGTTTGTGTAGAATTTGTGGCAAACCCATTCCTTCACATTTTAATTATTCTTTATATACCTGTTATTTTCTTATATTATTGAAATATTAAAAAAAAACTACGTATTCACTTATTTTTTCAGCTTGTACTGACTCTTGGAGTAACAGGTTACTTTCTTCTGTATAAAATAGAAGTCTTTATTTCACTTAAGTTTCTGTCTTTCAAATGTTAAGAAGCCACCTCCGACCCCTTGTTCTAAGATACTGGAATTTGGCAACCAGAACTAATTTTGCATCAGCTGGAGAGATGAACTGTTTCTTCTCAGCAGGAAAGAGTTAAGCAGGGGGTAAAAGGAAAACTCGACGGCCTTTCTGTCCCTCCTAAGTGAGGCCTTCCCAGTGTGGTTCCCTTGTTTTGTTTGAAGATACTCCCAAAAGCATCAAACACTCTCAACTTCAATCGTAACTACAAAGAAAGTCCAAAACAGGACAGTATGCGTTTTTTTGATTGTCTACTACATTGAGTTTTCCAAGTGAATGCTCTTCATTGGATAAATAATTGACATGGGCCTAAAACACAAATATTGGCATGGTACATATTTTCTCAGTGTAGCTGAGTGCTTTGATAAATTTGTTGCAGGAAATCTCTGGATCTTGCCTTGGACTTAATTTAATGAAGGAGATTTGCTTTAAGGGTAAACTTGAGGTATTCAGTAATTGATAGCTCTACTCTCTCAAAGACCAAGATAAGATAATCACATAGCTTTTGAATGTCAAATGTAATGGTGTGATGGCTTCATAAATGTATTAGCACCTCTAATATTTTGAAGTAAATCTCAGTTACCTAAGGCAGTCTCTTGGTTTTTTTATCTGTATAGTGAGGGGTTGAATTAAATTCTTTTTTTTTTTATTGTTTTTGAAAGAGAGACAGACAGAGACAGAAAGAAGGGGGAGGGCCCAGAGCAGTTTCCACAGTCGACAGCATTAGTTTTCCACATAGTTTCACTCCACAGGTGGGCGTAGGGCTGCACAGGGCAGGAACCAGGCCGGGAGCCTCCCACACAGGCCCCAGCAAGAACTGAACTCGGGGCACACCCCAGTTAGGCATATGGGTCCGCCCAGGCCAGAGCCAGGATTCGATCCTCAGTCTCCAGGGCTGCAAAGCGAGTGCTTAATGCGCTGATCCATCCCAGCTTCCCCTGAATTAAATTCTTAATGTCCGTTGCTTATTAAAATCTCCATAGGGAGCTTGGAAAAATATCTATACCCAGGCCCCACTCCTACTCTGATTCTTTTGGTTTGGGGTGGGCCTAGACATTGGTACCTTCTAAGTTCTCGTATGTGTGCAGGCAGGGTTGAGAATTGCTGGACTAAGAGACATCTAAGGCCTCTTCTGGTTTGAATATGCTATGGCAACCCAGACACATTCAGAGATAACCCACTGAACTATTCCTCCTTCTTCCTTCTCTGACTCCATCTGCCTTTCAACCTCTCCCTGTGTTTTATTCTCTTTCTCATTTCTCTTTCTCTTCCTGCACACTCTCCCCATCCATCTCCCTTTCCCAGAGCTTTTTTCCCCATCTTTTCACCTTCTTCTATATCCCTTTTAGCTTTCTCTCTCTACCCCTCTCTTTTCCACCAACAATCTTCTCTCTCTCATTACAAAATCAGATCATCAAAGCTGAAAAGGATCTAAGAAATGATCTAAGTTGCCCAGCTCTATCAGTGTGGATACTGAGGGTCCAACTGATTAAGTGGATGCCCTAAGGCCACCTCTGTATTTGAGACTGAGACAGGTCTAGGATCTAGTTCTCTTAACTCTTAGTTAATACACCATGGCCTTAGTATAAAACTGATATATTTAAATTACTTCTAAAAACTTTAGTGGATAGAATTTGATGTTTATTCCTCTTAATTAAAAAGTGAATGATAAGTAAAGTATTTTATTACTATTTTTCTTAAAAAAACAAAAACAAAAACAAACAAATAGTGCATGTGTGGTAAAGATAAAACCTGCCCATTTCCTACTTTTACCTCATTATTCTTGAAGTAGGACACACAAATACTCAATAAAAATTTACTTATAAAGTTGGTGAGAATTATTTAAATCTTAAAACAAACACACAAATCCCCAAACCAAAGAAAGTCCATGAGAATAAAGAGCATAAAAGTAAGAGATGGAAAACCTTGGTTCTGTTATGACCTAGCCTTCTGACCTTGGGCAAGTCATGCGATCACTTCAGCATTCAGTTCCTTTATCAAAATATGAAGGGGTTGGCACAGGAATACTTAAGACCCTTTCCAGCTCTCAAATTTAATGATTTGGCAGGAGAAAAATCTCTGCTTAACTACCTATAAAAGGTAATAAGCCAGAGGTAAGGTTAATCCATGTCAGTAATAGGGTTGGCTCCAGGAAGAATATATAGGTATTGGGTATAGTGAAAGTGAGGGCTACCAGTACTGGTGTTTAGGTTGTGCACTGAACAAGGGCACCACCTCTAGGGAGGTACTGTTCACATTCTAGAACACACAAGGGCTGTCTGGAAAAAAACCCAGCCATTGTCAATATAACGAGAATGGTTACATGGCTGGATACTTTCCGGACAGCCTTCGTATTCTAACTTCTATGAGAGTGGCACAGAAGTGAATGAAGAGATTCTGGCCTCCCAGCCTAGTTTTGGAATGAGGTGTGGGGGAACCTTTTCATATCTACACTTGAACTAGCATATCAGACTATGCACATACCTAGTCATTCTGTAACATATGTGTACCTGACTGTGTGCTATCTTGATTATACCCTACAAGTTTCTTGAAGTCACTCCTTTCTCCTGCCTAATATTCTTGGAGACACAATTTCAGTTTCTCAACCCCACCTCTACAACCTGACTCCAAACCCTACAAAGAGGCCTCACCTAACAAGCAGGGCCTAGTGATATGCAGAATATTCATGATTTAGTAAAATGTGTTCCCTGATGTCTGGAAGATATACGAGTAAATAAGAGTGTGGTACATGCATGTATGCTTACAACCAGGTCTTCTGTCCAATCTCACAAGCCTGCCACAAGCTGTAAACTAGTATTCTCACCTTATTATTATTATTATTTTACTTGAGGGAAAGCACCTTTTAAAAAATAGCTCAAAGGCGCCATAATGACTAGGAGTGACTGTGGGCTGAGTAATGTAGTTGCAAAGGTACTGGAAGGCTTTGTTGCCCACTAGTATATCCCCCACATTGTCTGGTTTTGTATATTACCAGTTACAGTTTTATTCTTTCAGCTTAAGCATTTGCCTTTGACACCGCTAAAGGGCAAAGTCCTCTAAAGGCTAAAGCTTCAAACTCATGTGAAGGCCTCATAACTTCTATGATTAAGTAAAGCAAGTGTGGGGTGGGGCCTAAGAACCAGTTCCCAGGTGACCATGACACAGCTGGATCAGGGCCACACTTGAAGAATTGCTGGGCACAAGACCAGTAAGGCTGCCTTTGTGTTTTGAATATTCTTCTGCTGCCAAGCATTGATCCTAGACTACCTTTCTGTACTCTATGGGCATTGAGCCTGGCTGGCACAGTTTTGTTCAGCTGATTAAGGCCTTTAAGAGCAATTTTGTAGTTAAAGAGTTTTGAGCTCTTTGGCTAGAAGATGCCCTCTAACACAAAGTACAGGCAAGTAACTCAGATGCTTGCAGCTCCCATTATTAGCATTTGCTCCCAGCAGGTCTTCAGATGCAGTGCCACAGCTGGATATATTCCTTAATAAGAGAGTGGTTATACTCTCCTATGCTCAGAATTTTCACAGAGCTCTCTGCTTTATTATCTCTACTTAATAGTAAATTGGTGCAGCCTGAAATGGAATCTCTAGGCTATAGGTAATAGATATGAAAACACTTTGAAGTATAGAGAGTGCCATGCAAATATAAGGCATGATTAGTGTTATTATTATTGTTGTTATTATTGAGAAAAGGAGTATATAACTCTATTGCTTTTTAAATTTTTTGATTGGACAGAAACTAAATAGGATTTGATGACTGATGAATACTTGAAGCTATGCAAGTGGAAGAAATTATCAATCAGACACTGATGTTAAAGTGAAGACAACAAAATAATTGCTGTTTTCAACTCGACAGAAGCCTTAGAGATAGATGTTTTGTACTTAAAATATCAGAAATAGATTTCTGAAAGAATCTATATTACCCATATTACTAAGGTAGTACATTTGTGAATCCAAATAAAAATAATGTTTAATCTATATTTAAGCCAGTCGGTTTATGATTGAAGCATAAGAGGTCTCCCAAATGGCATATCTCACAAGAGAAAAATGAATCAAGGTAAATGCAGGAAACATTTGCTGAACTATATCTCCCACTACAGACGCCTCAAGGCAGTGAGAATTGCAACCACAAACCATCACCATTAATCAGAGGGAACCTGGTGCTATATCACTTTGCTACGAATAAGTAAAATGACCTAGCACTTTCTGCAGTTGTTTAAGGGAGTTGTTTCAGAGTGGTACCATTCATTTCTGGGAGTCTGCATACCTGAAATTGTTTTTCTGTCTCTAGTTAATTGGAATTTTTAACTTCTTGTATGACCTCATTTTTAGCTTAGAATACAGAACATCCAGGGGTGGCAGGTGAGAGAGGAGAAACAAAGTCTGCTTGGGTTGATGGTCTAACTATTAACCCTGAATGTGGAAAGAATATTTAAGTAAAGCTGTTAGCAACTAAGTTTCATCATTTCTACCTTTTCTTTTTAGGGTGATTAGATGTGGCTAAAAAAGTTCCCCTCTGGAGATTTTGGAGATGATAAGTCAATCAAATTAAATGCAAGTGTTATGTTTGAAATGGTATGAGAAATAAATAAATAAATAAATAAATAAATAAATAAATAAATAAATATATATTCCCACCAAAACCTATCCTTTCTCTGAAGTAACTAACACCATAACACCAGCATTTAGGAAGACCACATAACAAATCAGTGCAGGTAACTGGCAGGGTTGCTACTGGCTTGGTATGTCCATATGATGCCATAGCAGAAGTTTGAGCCCTGGAGTCAGAGACATGAAGGATTCAATTTCCTGCTCTGCCACGTAAGAACTGTATTAACTTGGACAAGTCATCCAAACTCCCTGAATCCTGCTTTTATTATTTGTAAAAGGGGTATATTCATTACCAACTTCCCAGTGTTGGATGAGAATTAAATTTGTATCTTGTAATGTCTTTGTAAAATGGTAACTATTATAATTATTATTAAGTACATATCCCATAATCATAAAAAATCTTTAATTGGCAGGCCTGTAAAAGTTGTCTGATAATTCCTATTAACACAATAAAAATGGTGAAAATTTCTCCTATCCCATCAATTATGTTCAATGAATCCTTGGACAGTTTATTTTAGGAATCAGCCTGTAGATAAGGCAAGAAGGATGATGATTCCTCCCAAATAATTTAATATCTTTGTTTTTCCTTCAATTTCTAGTACATAACACGTTTGTGAAACCTTTGAGTCTTCATGTCAAATTTAGGACTAACAAGAATTTTGTGAGAGGGGACAATTCAACTCTTGAACATTTGATGGTAACCAGCTAAGGAGATATTGTGGAAAGGGTGAAGTTCTTGTCTACCCAGTTAATTTTCAGATGGTCATTTGGCTAAAGCAGGTGCTCCAAGCGTTTTTTATTTTGTGGGGTTGTCCAGAATATCAGTAAGGCATGACTGTATGTAGGTATCTAACGGTTTCCTATATATAATCTTGTTTATTGTCTATAGCTAAGGACATATGACTTTAAAATTCCACGCCTCAAAGTTGTCCATGCTAGGACTACTAGTGTAAAACAAAAGTCCTTAAAATATATAATGTCTCAAACACAGCAGAAGTTTAATTTTCATCCAAACCATAGTATTAGACAGGTATTGTTGATTGG